>JAZGTI010005128.1:0-26215 GCA_036877585.1 Botia kubotai | reverse complement strand
ATATTTGTCATTTAACTTTCATCATTAGATTTACTGGCTTATGCCGAGTCCTACAATATCAAATATGCCATGTTCTACCATACTTTCTGTCTGTCATATTAACTTTTATTCAAAGCTTTTTCAAACTCCTACAAAATTTGCCTGATCTGTATGAAATTTGTTATACAGCAAGTATGGATGCTCGTAACAAAGAGTTATTTAAAGCCCTTTATTGATCAAACGGCAACAATTTCTATGGCGAGCACACCAATAGGACGTGTGGCTGTATCTTCACAAAACTTTAGTGTATTGACACAAAACTTAGTATGTGCCATCACTAGCACATCTTATTTACCTCATACAAAAATGGTGTTTCGCCTCCTATTGATCAAAAGTTATAAGCAATTTTTTTATGTATTTTTATATTTTCAAATATGCATTATAATTAATGTCAACATATATTTTCCTTTGTGTGCTTTTTGGGCTGGACCCCATAATTGTTTCTTGCGCAAAACTTTTGATTTATAAGTTCTAGGAACAAAATTTTTTTCATTGATTCCTTGGCTCATGCCAATTCCAATGTCATTGTGGTCTCTTTTGGTCTCTTTAAAACAAGTCAAGCTGCTGCATTCTGTGTCAGGTACAAGGAGGACAGAAAACCCAGATGCAAGTATCAAGGTAAGTTTATTGACAATTCACTAGAAATGTAAGGCAAATGACTCAGTCCAGATGGATGGGAAGCTCCGGGTGGAGTAGCTGCCAGGAACAGACAGGAACATTTGACCACAGATGCGTAGATCACAGCAGATGAGATGGGAGAACCAGCTGATGGATCAGCGTGGCAGACAGCAGGAGATCCGTACAGTCCAGAGCGTGCAGAAGCCTCCAGCCAGCAGCAGCAGGTGATATGAGAAACCCACTGGCGGATCAGCACAGCAGACAGCAGGAGAACCGTACAGTCCAGAGCGTGCAGGAGCCTCCAGCCTGCAGCAGCAGGTGATATGAGGAAACGTTCTTTCAACTCGACAGTCTGACAAAGACTAAACACACACAAGGGAAATATAAAGGGAGGAAATTTAGCGGTAACAGGTGAGTGTGATGATGAGTGAGGAGACACAGCTGAGAATGTGCTCCGACAGAAAACAATACAAACCCGGCTGATCAGACCGGCATCCTGACATTCTGGATCATTTGTAGTGGTTTGAGTGCTGTTCTTGTTGGTATTAAGGCTGTAGAGCCTAGTTTGACTGTGAAAATGTGCAAGGCAGTAGGGTGGCCTGGAAACAAGAAGTTCAGTCTTGGCTAGGTTGAGTTGTAAATTGTATTTTCTTATCCAAATCAAGATGTCTTTCAGACAGGCTGATAGCAGTAATATAAGAAGTAATATTATCCTATTATGTAAATGGGAAACAGAAGTGGTCCAAAGACTGATCCTTAAGGGACCTCTGTGATGATATGATGCGGTTTGGACAGCTCATTTCTCCATGACACCCTGAAAGATCTATCAGAGAGGAAGGACTGAAACCACTGCAGTGCAGTTCCTTTGATCTACAGTGAGGAGAGAGTAGTAAAAAGGATTTGGTGATTGACTATGTCGAAGGCTGCAGACAGATCTAGTAACATGAGTACAGAGGATTTGCACCCCGCCTTTGCTGTCCGCAAGGCTTCAGTGACAGACAGTCTCTATGGGGTAGTAAGAAAGAGGTGGGTCCTCCTATATTCCTATATTTTGTCAACACTACACTGGTTGCCTATCAAGCATCGTATTAATTTTAAAATCTTGTGATTTTACTTACAAGATTACTTACAAGGTCCTGAATGGTTTAGCTCCTTAATACTTAAGTGAGCTCCTCTCCTACTACAGTCCTTCGCATTCACTGTGATCTGAAAATTCTGGCCAACTGTTAGTACCCAGAATTTCAAAAACAAGTGCTTGTGGTAGATCCTTCTCAAATTTGGCACCCAAACTTTGGAATAGTCTTCCTAGTGTTGTCTGGGAGGCAGAAACATTATGTAAATTCTAATCTAAATTAAAGACCCACCTCTTTCATCTTGCCTACACATATGATCTATGATTGCATTAATTAGGTAAACCAGAACCAGGAACACTTCCCACAAGAACAGATGTACTGGCTCCACACTAAGTCTGCCTTTCATTCCCCAAGGTCCTGTAGTCAGCTGGATCCAAGCTCTGAGACCAGATGGTGCGGGGCCTGGAGTGAATGACCCCTGAGACCTTGAGATCATCAGGATTTGATAGACTTCCTTAGTAAACGTACTGTTATATACATGCCTAGTATAGCCTAGCTTAGTAAGTTATAATAATTTGTTCCCTGCATAGTGACAGCAGTGTGATGTTATGGCTGCAATTAGTAACACTATGCCTCACTGTTTCTGTTGGCACGATTTCTTAGTGCCCGTCATATTTTCAAATATAATTGGAACCATCAGTTTTTCATCAATAAATAACTATAAATCATTATAATCAACCCTGCTTGTATCCAAGACAGTTACAAATTGCATTTTCTCCATCTATACATCATTGGAGTTTTGGTTCCTTACCACTGTTGCCCTGTTGGCTAGCTTGCTGGGATACTGCTGATGTCTAACTTAGCTTTGGGTTTTGTACATTGTAAACATTTTTATTGTATATATTTTATTTATGTATTCTACTTTTGCATGTTGTGGGTAGTTCATGGTACTATTGCAAATCCTTTACACCCCTGTCCCATAAGATGTTATCTATTATATGCCATCCCTATGTAAGCTAGAATGCATATCTTGCTCAATAATTTTGTGGCTTTATCAGTTCAGTCAACCCTTTATTTATAAACATACTATAAACTTAGTATACCTAATTAGTCTTATACATCCCACACATATTATTTGCAATAATACAATTAACATGACATTTGTTCTGTGTTTTATTATTATTCTTTGTTTTTTATGTAAAGCTGCTTTGAAGCAATGTAACATTGTAAAAAATGCTATATAAATAAAATCGAATCCTGAAGCCTGACTGCTTGTCGTTGAGCCGGTGGATTTTGTCCAAATCCTCTGAAAGATGATGCCTGATTAAAAACAGCTTGTTCAAGTGTTTTTGCTATGAACAGGAGGAGTGAGACAGGTATGTAGTTGTCAGTGTGTGCTTTTTAAGTAGAGGAGTAACCTGGGCATACATAAATTAGGTGAAAAAGATGCCAGAGAGAAGAAATGAATTGATGATGTGTGTGAGTGAGGGTGTGAGTGAGCTTGATATGGCCTGTACGAGATGGAAGGGGATTGGGTCAAGTGGGTAGGTAGTAGGGTGACAGGAGAAAAGTTTTGAGTTAATACAAAAAGTTATTCAAAGCTTTTTGATATGGTCTTACCATTTTCGTATACCACATCTACAAAGAAACAAGGCTTTATCTTCGCAATGCTTTGGTTTATTTACACAAAACTTGGTATGTGTCACCACAGGCATAACCTGAGGTTACTTGCACAGTTTTGTCACAGCACCACCTACTGGTCCAGAGATGTAAACAATTGTATCTAATTTTAGTCTGATTATAGACTATTTTAAGGGTTTTAACTGTTACAAAACTTGATGAGCATCATGCCAAGATATTGAAGATTTAGAAGACCCAAAAATTTTAAATACTCCTCCAAAGGGATTTATGTGATTCAGAATTTTTTTTTGAAGAGTCACAATGATGGGGCTATTTTGAGTCACAGCACCACCGACTGGCAGCAGGAAATGTCACTTAAAACAAGCTTTAAAATAGTAAATGTACATTTAGCCAAGTCACCTTAGACTGGGTCAGAATAATGAAACATGGCTGTCATCAAACTTGATACATTTATTGTTCTCATCAAACTGAACATCTTTAAAAATTACACTTATTAGCTCTGCTCAACAGAAAGTCAGACATTTTGGGCTGAATGTGGATTTGCTGATAATTGCAGTCTCTGATTTTTAAATACCCATGAGGGATTTATGTGATTGTCACCAAACATGGACAACATTATGCCAAGACAATGAAGATGGTAAATTGAGAAGGGATTTTTTTATATCTTGAATGAGAGAATGTTGTAATGAGAGAATAAATGATGAAAAAGGAAAGAGGGAGTGGCTTATATCTTTTGCATGCATTCAGTGATTTTAATCAAACTTAAGATGTTTGGTCCTGGAGGCTGATGACATAAATGTGGCTATTGTGGTTGACAGTCATAGTGCCACCGACTGGCAGCAAGAAGGGTGTAACTTACAACAGATATACAAAATAGTGTACCCATATTTACCCACTTAAATGCATCGGCTCAGCTTGCATTGTTTTCTGAGGGCCAGCATGTAGCGATGGCCATGGCTGTACCCACCATTGAGGTCCCAGGTATTTCCTAGGTGTACATAATAAATGTTGTGAAGTGCCTAATATTAATTCTACTTTGGTGCTGCAAGGATATTATAAACACCAAGATAACCAACTTTTTTTATCCGGGATGCCTCATCATCTAACGGTCTAACAGTGTTTGTTAACGTCAAAGAACTTGAGGTGATGACTCATCAATTAAAAAAATGGTGGGGTTTATGGTCACAGGCGCCAAGCTTAAATTCCAAAACTATGCTTCAGTTACAGTTAAAAAAATGCTGATATTTAGTATTTTACAAATAGAATGTTATTTTGACAAATGCATCTGCCTACTGATATGGTTTTAAATCTGCATTATCATCCAATTATTTGACCCTAAAACACTTTAAAAATGCACAAATGTAGGTCACAGAAATCTACATTTTTATCTAAAATCTAAAAAATCCTCCTACCATGCTCCTATTTGAACACCCTGCAAGCTCCATTTTCAGACCTCTGTATTTATAAAACTCTGTGTTTAAAAAACTGTCTACGACAATGGCGGCATAATGCTTCAGCCCATCATCGCTGCTTGTAGCTATATATATAGCTTATATAGCCGTTATGCTCAGGCAAAGGTTGGGAATCACAGTCACAACACCACTAACTGGCAGCAGGTAGTGCCATTTAAAAGGGACTTGAAATATGCACTATTATTTACCAAGTTAAATGCAAGTGTGCACCATGCATTGTTTTCAGACGTTTTTGTGGCAATGGCACCCTAGTGCTTAGGCTCGTAATGGCTGCTCTTGCAGGTATATTTTCATTTGAGTTCCATTAGATACCATTAGCATGTACAGCATTTATTAATCGTATGTTGACTTCAACATTTAATACTTTTTTATTCAGAAAAAGTATGTCTACATTAGTTAATGCAGAATGAGCTAACATTGTCATGAACAGTTAGGGAAGAACTCACAAAAAACGTATTTTGTTAACAAAAACGCCCACGAGGGGGCATAACAAGAACAAAAACTAGACTTAAATTCTAGAAAACCCAAAACAAGACTAGAAATACTTGGTAGAGCTCTTTAAACGACACGGCATGAGATTTAATAATCAACTTGAAGCAAGACAAGAAGCAAAAACAGCAACAATACACCAGCACAAGACACAAGGGCAGGTGTGTGGAATTAACAGATTGGATATTTAACAGTTGAAGTTTGATAATCTACAGACAATCTACATGTTAAACTCAGGAATAAAATGAGTTCTATTACAAATGTACGTAGCTCATAATACCGTGAAATACGCTTCTCATGTTTTACTCTTGTGTGGTGGTAGAGACTTGTTGTATTATTAAATTATTACCCATAGACGGCGCTGTTCCCATGGTTATGTGTCTAGTAATAGCGTTGTGGGAGTGTTCAGTCTCAGTCGAGTGTTCTTCAAATCAACGGTCATTTACAAGCGATACAAGACGCAAAATAAAAGAAACATAACTGATGGAATTGTAACGCTTATTGCATTGCTTTGCAGTGCTTACAGGATGTGTGTATGTTGGTGAAGCTGATCATCAGCGATTTCATAAGCAGGTGGAGGATCATTTACCGCATTGATCAGCTGAGCTGCATCAGTGGTCGTTGGTGAGACAACTCTATATAAATGATTTATAAAAACGGACCTAACTTTACATGAATGCACTTCATGTTTAATATACATTTGTTTAAGCTGTATAATTTTAGTTACAATAACATGGGACAAGATGTTTTATGCTATGAATTGATTTTATTCGCATCTTGAATAATGTTAACTGGTGTAATGCTTTGTTTCGTATATTAGTATGCGAGTGTGTAAAGGCCACTATTAACGTGCTGATACAGAGATAAAATCAGAACCTTTCATCTATTCATTAACAAAGACAAACCAAACACATACACATACTGTAAAATGTAATGCAGCAAATTATGACCTTTGAAGTATTGTTGCTTTATCAGAGACATGTTAAAAAGCGTTATAAGGTAATAACGTCAGTGCAATTTCCACCCTATCCTTGGCTATTATAACGTTGATAGGTAACCAGTACCTTAGTATTATTCTATAGCGCTGGCGTATGGATACCTTGAACATTGTGATATATACTGTCACAGTAGATTGCGTTACTAGACACAGCCTTACAAACTATTGTACAAACTGTTGAATACACGTGGAGTTCAGGTTGTGTACAGTTTTTTTTACATATACAAGTTTTTGTACTATAAAAACAACACCGTTCAGAACACAAAACGTCCTATACAATACAAAAATAGCATTTTTAATTTAAATCAAGCTGCAATAACGCTTTGTGTTTGCAGAGAGAGCAGGACAATAACACGCATACAGGCAAGCACATCAAATGTTGTCTTGCTCTTGGCTGTATAAACCTACATCTATTCTTTGGAGCTTTAGAAGCATAACAATATCAAGAAAGTATGACTAAAGTAGTATTGTATATTTGTTCCAGTGTGGATGAATTGTAATTGAGTCACAATATAATGGAGACATATAGAAAGTAAACTTTTTGAAAAATAGGGCAGTTAAAAAAAATATCATTCTAGTTTAATTTAATTTTTAATCTAATTCCATCTGCTAATTATTGTGATATTTATGGCTTAGGGTATTCAAGAGTGTTCTAACTTTGGTGATTTTTCCCAATGTTGTTTTCAGTTATGCATCTGTTTAGCTGTAATCAATAACATTTATATTAATCAGTTACAATGAATGGCATGATCAATCAGTTATCTTGCGCAGTCAGTTTACTAAGCTCTTCTTTTTGTGAAAATGCATATGAGAAATTGTGGGGAGTACAGAGCAAGCAACAGCAGAAAAAGTGTTTGACCTAAGTCATCTAAACCATAGAATCATTTTATATTAAATGTTGCAAATAAGGGTTGCAAACTGAAAGGCACGAGGGAGTCAGGAGTGAACCAGCACAAACTTCTGTTTATATCCAAAATGCTCCATTTTGTGCAATAGGCTGTGGAAGCTGCTGTGAATTGCTTAAAAAATTTAGTTTAATTTAACTTAGTTTAACTTTATTGTCATTATAATATGCAGAATTATTGCGCTTGCGGTGCATCATGTATTATGACAATCGGGACCTTACAATGTCACAAGCAGCAGGTTGTGCTCCTTTTGGGTTTTCTTCCCTTGAAGTATATGGATCTGCAGAAATGGGGTATTTAAATCTTTGTTTTTGTTCAGCTAAGGAAAGAACGTCATACACTTTGCGATGACATGAGAGTTAGTAAATGATGGGAGAAATTTTAGGTGAACTGTTCCTTCAACTCAGCAGTATAAAGATGCAGACAGAAATATGGTTTTCTCTTCCAAAGTAGTCTATACTTAGATTTCAATGACCTACTTAATTCTATTATACATTAAAATCCCAGTGCTTGTTATCCCAGTGCTTTAGCTTTAAAACAAGTGTAGAATTTCTGCCTTTAAGTGTACCTGGAAAGCTCTTACTGCAGTGTCACATGTTGGAAAGGAGTCTAAATAAAAGAATGAACAATCCATATTGTGAACAACAAACACAAATTACTAGATTTTGTTTATAAAAGACAAATGAACCCAATTTATGGTTAAATTAGGGTTGATGACCATGACACCTTAAAGCATCTTGTGTTGATAGCATATAATGTCTTATGTTTTGGCTTGTTCCTTACACAAATGAACAATCCTGGAATATAGTGCACACATTATATAGACTACTTTTATGGTGCTTTAATGTTTTTTAAAAACTCAACAGACGTGATCATTATTAATTGTTGTTGTATAAAAATTGCATTGTCATTGTTATTCAAGGCAAAACAAATATGCATTTAAGGGTTGTTTTAATACCAATATGGTGAAATTGTATTTTCTGGATGAATCATTGCATCTTCTTACAGCATGCTGTTAAGCAGTGTGTTTGTATTCAACATTTCAGAATGCAGTAATATGATTTGATTTTCAGATGACTCCATATGCTTTTTCCTTATGTGATCTTTATATGCTTAAGACATCTAGCTTGTGCGATGATAAAAAATTACTCACATAATTGTATCTTGGCACTTGGCCATGGGAGTTTGTGGCATTAACTCTTTACATTTATATTTACGTATTTAGCAGAATAGTGAATTCAGAGTATACAACCTATCATTATGAGTGTTTCCTTGGAGCCGAACCCATGATCTTTGTGCTGTTAACGCAATACTCTACCAGTTGAGCTACAGGAACACAAGCATTACAAATTTAATTTAGTTTTGTCCCCTGCTCAAGCACCAAACGATACTTTAGTTTATTACATTAGATGGATATTACATTACAATATCCATCCAAAAGCCTGATTGTTTTAGATGTTATATTTTGAGGATCAGAAATTTACCCATAAGTGTTAAACTTCAGTATGTAACTTGTTATAAATATGATTTTTGTTTTGCAGTGTGTACTTTTATCTTAAAACCTTAACCTTATTTATTATTCTCAGGTTATTTAAAGTAAGTTGAGTATATCCTAAATTATAAGCATTTCAAAATACTTGCAATTTGGTCAGGAGGCTTTGTGGCATGTTCTTTATCAAAGTAGTAAAACAATAAAAATCAAAACTTAGGTAGGCTCGCGACGGTGGCTTGTGTATTTACATCAACACGGAATGGTGCAAGAACTCAGTGCTAGTCTCTAGTTACTGCTATTCAGAGTATTCATTCCCCCCAGTGCAAATGTAAAAGATGCGCTCTGTAAACTGTATGGGGCTATCAGCGAGCTTCAGAACTCAAACCCCGATGGACTGTTTATTGTTGCCGGAGATTTCAATCATGCAAATCTTCGAAGCATCGGAAGTTGGTGCTTCCTAAATTACATCAGTATGTGGACTTTGCAACGAGATGGAAGAATGTGCTGGACCTTGTTTACACAAACATCCTCCGGCGCGTACAGCGCAGAGCCCTGCCCTCACCTCAGCTACTCAGACCACATCTCTGTTATGCTAATCCCAGCATACAGACCGTTAGTCAGACGCTTGAAACCGGTTCTGAAGCAGGTGAAAACCTGGCCAGTAGGAGCCATCTCTGCTCTTCAGGACTGTTTTGAACATTCTGACTGGCACGTTCAGGGAAGCGGCAACTGACGGCGACTTCACCAACTTGGAGAAATACGACATCAGTGACCAGCTATATCAGTAAGTGCATTGATGATGTCACCGTCTCCAAGACCATCACCACATGCTCCAACCAGAAACCGTGGATGACTGCAGAGGTGTGTGTGCTACTGAGGACCCGAGACTTCGCCTTCAGAGCAGGCGACAGAGCGGCTCTAGGAACAGCGAGGGCCAAACTGTCCAGGGGTATCAGGAAGGCAAAGCACACATACCCTCAGAAAATCCATAACCATTTTGAGACCAGCAAAGACAAACAGCGCATGTGGCAGGGCATCCAGACCATCACCAACTACAGGACAACATCACCTGCCTGTGACAGTGATGCCTCCCTTCCCGATGCACTGAACAACTTTTTGCACTAAATCTTTTTGCACATCTTGCTGCCTAAAATTATGCTATATCTATGTTTACACTTATGTTTACATTTGTTTACAGCTGTTACTGTCACCAGGTTTACTTTTTCCTTACAGAACTGTGTACTGGTCGGCGCTGCACTGGGACTTTGCTCATAGTCTGTCCCAATAGTTATTGTACTGTCTTGTGCTGTCTGCACGTTTGCACTTGTGTACTTTATGTATATATTGTTTAATTTATGTAGGTCGTGATGTTCGGTGTTTGTTCAATCTAGCACCTTGGTCTGGAGAAACATTGTTTCATTTCACTATGTACTTGTATATGGTTGAAATGACAAACTCCACTTGTAACTTGCAGGCACTCTTCAGATTTTGTTAGCCCGAAATGAATTTAATTAGCCCAAATAAAAAAAGACATTGTTTAATGTAGAATATTGTAAAGGAGACAAAACATCAATCAAGACCATTTTTAAAACACAAATAACAATCATATCATAACAAACAATCAAATTACAATCATTATTTCACTTACCACTAGGGGGGCCACTAGGGTTTCTGGGCCCCCTGGCTAATTTGTACTCCAGGCCCCAAGACCCCGTTCTCCAATTATCTTCTTGCCACATGTAGCAACAAATCAATATCAACAAGCATTGGAATTATTGCATATTTAATGAGAGACAATAAAGAACTACATTTGAACGGTTTATTAAATTAACAAACTGCATTTATAACTATATACTGTAACAGTACATTAACAGTACAGTAATTAACACCTTTGTACTGTCTCTCTCATACAGAGACACTAATAAAACACTTAATGTCTTCTAATTATTCCCCAAGTGCCAAACAGCATGCTTTTCTCACACACAAGCCCACACAAACAGCGGCAGGATCACTTACCTCGAGGAGAAAAATCAGTTCTATTCATGAATGAATCATTCAGATTCATTTTATCAGTGGGTTTTTTACAATTCATTGAAACAAACAAACTCAAACCATTCACTCACAAATCTGACGTTATTATATCACTTCATATTCTCATAATTAAAAGACTAAAACTAGAATAGAATAAAACTTTTCATAATAATAATTAAAGCAGATTTACATGACTACAGCGTAAATTTCGATCGATTCCTCACAGAAAACTGTTCCAATGCTGTGGAAACCTTAAATATTCATCACTAGAGAAGTTTTGTTGTTGCTTGGTGGTTTTTCATTTTTTATGAGTGCTGCTCTATTACTATTGTTCGATTGCATGGAAATATAGTTAAAGCTTCCTGTCGATAAACATCGGGGTGAGTAACAGAGAATTTCTATTTTATGTTACTTAAAACAGCTTCATAAAGAATAGCTTCAGAATCATAACATAAAACGTGGAACAATAAATAACCTTTTTTTGAAAAACTGGGTGACTCTTTCCTCTTTTTAGTGCTTTGCTTTTATCTTTTGGTATCCTGATTTTGGCTGTGCCCTCTCTTGTGTCTTACTATCTACCTGAATGATGCACGAAGTTCAGAACGGATCTTGGCACAGAGAGGTGCTTTCATCATAGCGTGCGTCCTAATACATTATTGTACAAAGAGGCAATTTAAATACCAAAATCATATGCCAAAGTATGGGATTCTGCTGGGCCCTCTGTGTGACCAGGGCCCTTAGAATCGTCCTAATCCTCCCCCCGTTACAGCGCCCCTGCTTGCCATGTGAGGACAGTAATGACTGACAGGACGAGCTTCACGGATACACAATTTGCACAATCGCAAATTAATAGTAAAAGTTGAAAGTGCGCATTCCAACGCGATTTCAATACCTCACATATTGATAGTGGCTCCTTGACGCCCCAAAATTACATACAGCATAATTACCCAACCAAATTTGTTAGAGAATGCAAAAGCATTGCAATATATTTTTCCTCATAAGATAGCTCAACAGGTAGGGCGGAAATACATTTGACATTTACATTTAGTCATTTAGCTGACGCTTTTATCCAAAGCGACTTACAAATGAGGACAAGGAAGCAATTTTAACAATAAGAGGCAACAATAAATAAGTGCTATAGACAGGTCTCAGGTATTTCAACACAGTATTAGAAGGTAACAAAGGTGATGTTTTTTTAAGAAGTAGAAGTAGAAGTGGCGGTATGTTAGTTAATTAGTCAAGGAAGTGAAGACGAAATAGTTGAGTTTTTACTCGTTTCTTGAAAACCGCTAATGACTCTCCATTCTGATGGAGTTATGGAGTTTATTCCACCAACCGGGCAGAGTGAAAGTAAGAGACCGGGTAAGTGATTTCTTCCCTCTTTGGGATGGAACCCAAAGGATTGTTAAGTAGGTGAACGCAAGTTTCTGGTGGGCACATAAGTGCGAAGCAGTGAGAGCAGGTAAGGAGGTGCGGATCCAGTAGTCAACTTGAATGCGAACATCAGAGCAGCGATGCAGCTACTGGCAGCCAGTGCAACTGGATGAACAGCGGAGTGACGTGTGCTCTTTTAGGCTTGTTAAAGACCACTCTAGCTGCTGCATACTGAATCAACTGCAGGGGCTTGATAGTACAAGCCGGAAGCCCTGCAAGGAGAGCATTGCAGTAGTCCAGTCTGGAGAGAACAAGAGCTTGAACGAGGAGTTGTGCTGCATGTTCCGATAGGAAGGGTCTGACCTTCCTGATGTTGTAGAGGGCGAATCTGCAGGAACAAGCAGTTCTAGAGATGTGGTCAGAGAAGCTCAGTTGATCGTCAATCATTACTCCAAGGCTTTTGACCGTCTTGCATGGAGTGATGGTCGACCCATCAATCTGAATTGAGAAGTTGTGAGGAAGAGATGGGTTTAGTGAAATCGTAAGCATTTCCGTTTTAGCAATGTTAAGTTGAAGGTGATGGTCCTTCATCCAACACGAAATGTTTGTCAGGCAGGCTGAGATGCGAGTCGGTACCGTGGGATCATCAGGGTGGAAAGAGAGGTAGAGCTGGGTGACATCCGCATAGCAATGATAGGAAAAGCCATGTTTCTGAATGACAGATCCTAGAGACGCCATGTAGATGGAGAAGAGAAGTGGTCCAAGAACTGAGCCCTGGGGCACCCTAGTGTCTAGATGTTCCTCCAAAACACCCTGAACGACCTGTCAGAGAGGTAAGATCTGAACCACCGGAGTGCAGTACCTGTAACGCCAAACGACCCACGTTACGGGCTAGGAATGCAAGTACGGGCAGGCGAGGCGTGCCTCTGTATGACAGCTTCCCTGCCTCTGTAACCTACCCAGCGCTCCGCGCAAGCAAACCCTCGCATCGCAGATGGGTGCGGAGAGGTCGTGGCAATTGTTCCTGTCCCCTCCGTATCGTGGAGAATATGCACGTAGGATTACCAAGGGGGAATCACTACACATGGGGCACCTAGCCCAGCACATGGGCTGACTGTGGCATGCACACAAGTATTGGGCCTGGAGTGAGGCTCCTCCACCGAGCCAGCCACCGCCGACGAGTGCTGGAGGAATCACAACTTGGGTTTACCATTGGGAAACTGCTGCATAGGAGTATAAACGCCTATTTCCCCCTATCACAGGTGGGAGGCAATGCAAGCGAAAACACCGAGCACATCCTTCCGCCCACTACCTAGTGGGCCCCAACACACAGGAGGATATGGGCTCCACCCTGAGGTTGAAAAAACTCGCAAAGATGGTAGGTGTCATCCAGCCCACAGCTATGCAAATGTCCACTAGAGGGGTGCTGTGCGCCATGCCCAGGAGGAGGCAACACTCCTAGTCGAGTGAACCTTCTCATCGAGGGGGCACAGCACACCTTAGAAGTACACCAAGTGATTGCAGCCACTATCCAGTGGGCCAACCTCTATCGGAGACGGCCTTTCCCTTCTGCCGAGCTCCGAGCAGACAGAACTGATCAGAGATTCTGAAGCTCAGAGCATGGTCCATATTAATGCACAGGGCGCGACCGGGACTCAAGGGGCTGGGTCTGCCTTCTCCATGGGCAGCGCTTGCAGGTTCACCACCTGCCCTGAAGGCATGGTGGGAACATTGGGCATGTAGCCATGCCTGGGTTTCAAGATAACATGAGAGTAGGCAGGCCCGATCTCTAGGCATAAGTCACTGACTGACAATGCCTGCAGGTCCCCAACCCTTTTGATGGAATCGAGCACATTCAGGAGCGCTGTCTTGAGAGAAAGTGTTTTAGTGGGACCACTGTCTTGGCTCTGAACAGGTTCAGGAATCGCAACAGTGACCATGCGCACTCGTTGGGGAGGCGCGCCACCATAGTGACCGAGTCCAGCTTCATACAGAGAAAAGAGATGCCCTGTGTTGGGGAGGACTTGCTCTTTTCCCAGTTGACCTGAAGCCCCAGGTGGCTGAGGTGGCAGAGCACCAGGTCCCTGTGTTCTCACAACTGCTTCTGAGAGTGAGCCAGAATGAGCTTCAAGATAGTTGAGAATGCGAATGCCCACTTCCCGTAATGGGGCAAAGGCAGCCTCCGCAACTTTGGTAAAGATGGGGGGGCAGGGAAAGCCCGAAGGGGAGGATGCCCTGGTACGCCCAACTCTCAAATGCAAACCAAGGGGACGGCCTGTGTCAAGGCTGAATCAAAACATGGAAGTATGCATCCTTCAGGTCAGTCGATACGAACCAACCATTGGGGTGAACGCATGAGAGAATGTGTTTCTGCGTGAGCATCTTGAAGGGTAGTTTGTGCAGGGACTGATTTAAGACACGCAGGTCCAAGATGAAGAACGGGCTGTAAAACCCAGATTTTATCTCGGCTGGAGGGATAGGCTCTGTTGTGTCCTTCGCCAAGAGGACTGCAATCTCTGCTCGCAGGACCAAAGCATCGCTGTCCACTGCTGAAGTAGAGAGGCTTCCTCTGAACCATCCTCAGGAGCCAACGAGATGGGCTGGGGAGCACTAGCCAGAGCAAGCAGCAAGAGGGGGTGAGAAATGTGCCCGAAAAAGTGACAAGGCCAGGCTCAAGCCAAAGAGAAGACTGAGCTACTAGCCCTGACAGTGAGGCACATGAGGAGGCAACGCATCCTGCAAACACAGCCTCACCTGCCTTGGCGAAGGACGAGCTCGGCAGTGAGGAAATGCTCATTAGAAAGGTAATTTGCTCTTTATAAGAAATAAGTTTTTTTAGAATCAGGTCCGCCGAAGTGCTGAGGGGAACCACCACTGGAAGCATGCGAGAACCGCTGATTGTGCCGTTACCCACAGCAGACGCTGGAGAACTCCAAAGGAGATAGTCGAATGAACGTGAGTAGCGAACACTCGGCTCCGAAGCAAAAATCTGAATGAAAGCGAGCTGGTGCCAGCTTTATATACCTGCTTCTATTTTTGATGTCATTTTGATGACAATTTGTCCTTTGAAAGCCATATTTCCAATATTTGTAAAACTGCATTTTTTCATCTTAAAAGTATATCAAAACTACAACACATGCTCTCGAAGTCAGACACTGAAAAATTAATTCATGCATTCATGACATCAAGACTTGATTATTGCAATGCCCTACTTGGTGGCTGTCCTGCAATATTAATCCAAAAACTCCAGATGGTTCAGAATGCAGCAGCCAGAGTTCTCACGAGAACGAACAAGTATACTACTCGGATTATCGTCGCAACTGTGCACCTGTTGTTGATCATTAATGTCATTCATACGGTTAGTATTTGTTTGTTTCTTGTTATAATTAAATACCTTTTGCCAAATATCCCCGCGTCCTGCTCCGTGTCTAAGTTCCTCGAACGCTAACCGTAACAGAATCACCTACCACCCAAACAACAGCACAGCAGCAATTTTTTCTTTTGTCACCTGTTTTTTTCCCTCAAGTTTTATTTCTTTCACTTTTTGTCAACATACCCATGGCCTCGTCAAAATGGACGACCCATGGAAATCTATGTACAGGACTTCTTGGATTATGGTATAAATTTTTTTGGATTATGGATTCTGGTACAGGTTGAACTATTTTATCGCTTCCTTGTACCACAGCCCAATCGCACATGGACTATAAGGAATTACGTTAACTTCGCTCTAGGGTTGGCTGGCTCTGAGTTTATAGTTGACGAAGCGGATTTCAACCCCGGGTCTTCAGAGGTGGTCGTTAGCAGCCCGGTACTCGACCAGCCATCACCCTGCGAGGCGCAGCAGCAGGCCGAGCCCACCGTGAACGTAGAGCCAGAGCCCGATGTGACCGAGAGGTGGATTGCCCCGGCCACAGCCGACACAACGATGGACATATCTGTGGAGCAAGAGGGTAGTCTGGAGGACCCTGCCCATGACACCACCATTGGGGGTGAGTACGAGCTGGGCCCAAGATCAGGAACTATGCCTGCAAATTCGAATCATATAGTAATGGTGAACGTAATACCACCCAACCTCCCTCTCCCACCTCCTCTTATGTCTTTCCTGGTATCATCTCCGATGTCGCTGGAGCCTGTCAGCCCCTCTGCTCACCCTCAGCCCACCAGCAGTGTCGTGGGCTCGCCGCTGGTCAGCCTACCACCAGCTCGCCGTGGGCTCGCCGCCTCGGTCAGTCATCGTCCCGCCGTCGTCTCATCTCCGCCATCTCCTCCCTCCGTCGTCTCCACCATGGGCTACCTTCCTGGTTGCATTCTGGGCACCATCCTGCTCCCTCAAGTCTCCGCCCTGGCTCCTCCCGCCCGCCATCAGTACCACCTGGTCCTTGGTGGTGCCTCTACGGCGTGAGAACACGCCTTCCGGGAGGGGGGCATTATGTTACGTGTACGGACTCTTATTTTGAAGTTCTCTGTTTGTTTCTCGTTGTTCCTGTTTTCATACACTTCCTGTTTGTCAATCATCATCACCTGGTTCACTTTGATTAATCACACACTTCCTGTTTGTCAATCATCATCACCTGGTTCACTTTGATTAATCACACTATTTAAGTTCCCCGTTTAGATGTCTAGTTTGTCGGTGATTGTTTGTATTTTGGATTCTTGTGTATGCCCTCGAGATCTTGTTCTTTGTGTGTTTCTGGACTACACGGATTATCGTCGCTACTGTGCACCTGTTGTTGATCATTACTTTCATTCATACGGTTAGTGTTTGTTTGTTTCTTGTTATAATTAAATACCTTTTGCCAATTATCCCCGCGTCCTGCTCCGTGTCTAAGTTCCTAGAACGCTAACCGCAACACTAATGTTATTCATTTTGCCTCCTTTCTCACCTTTATATCCTCAGGGTACAGGGGACTTTCTATATGCAGCTTTGGTGTAGACAAATTTTCCCCTTCAGTCACATTCCACATAAATGTTATGTTTGAAAACATGATAGGGTTTGATTTTGTATCCTAACATGTCTGTTCTGTATTTTTGTTGGTTTTCATTTTTGTGGCAAACATATAGTACTTTCATGCAGTTGCTTTTGATCCAACTAAGATTAGAATAGGATTAGCGGTGCATACTGCTAATCCTATTCTGTACTGACTCATAGCATCATACTGATAATTAACTGGTACGTGTTACAACTTATCTTACTGGTAAATTGTCCAGGAATTATTTACTGGTAATGTTTAAAAGGTCCTTTTCACAAATGATCTCTTAACATTAATTTACCGGTAATAATTTACCAGTAAAGACTGCATGTCTGGTTTTGAGTCAAATGTCTGAATTTTAAAAAGACTTAATACAAAGAATCAGATCCACTGGAGTGAACAAGGACAAAAAGTAAAAAGAACAGAATAGCTTGAATAGAGTGATAGTAGGAAAAACTGCTTAGTCCACATTTGGCAATGTTGGCAAAGAAAACTGAAGTCTGTGCAGATGGCCATTTTTTTTGCTGGCTTGTATAATCAGTTCTGTACTGCCACAGGGTTTCCTCACAGTTGACCTTACTAAGCCCAGCTAGCTCATACGTATCATATTGAGGAAGTAGTGCATTTTTATAAAGTATATGGATAATAGCAATTATAGCACCCAGGAATTGTCTTAAAGAGTTTTTGTTTTTACTTTTGTGTGACTTGTCCAGTTAAATAGGAAAGTAATATTTGAGATGGCAGTACATGCAATAGGGACGTTTTACTTGGTACATATTTGGACATATACGCTCATAAATCCGTCACTGTCATGACTGATTGTTAAGCTATGTGTTTTTTTTTTGTGATGATATCTGGAGAACAAGGTGGTGTCCAACATAATGCCGAAATACAGTGTACATACATAATTCTCCATCTATACATCATCAGAGTTTTGGTTCCTTGTCACTCTCACCCTGTTGGCTTGCTTACTGGGAGACTGCTGACATTTAACTTAGCTTAAGGGTTTGTAACGGCATATCCTGCTTAATATAATACCTATCATCGACCATGTTAATTGACTACATGTTGTGTAGTCTAAGAAGTAGATACTGTTTTAGTGGGGAGTCTGAATATATTACCCCCTCATAGACCATACAAGCTTTTGCATGTAATGACAGGTATTTCTAATGTCTATTTATTCAAATGGTCCAAATGTTTTCTAGATTTTATCGGTTCAGTCAACTCTTTTTATTTATTTATTTATTTATTTAATTAACCAACCACACACCTAATATCCCTAATTTAGTTTTAATAATAATTTAAATCTCACACATATTATTTGCAGTAATACCATGTATTCTGTGTTGAACTAAGTTTTCTAAGTTTTATTTAACATTATATGTAAAGCTGCTTTGAAGCAATGCAACGTTGTAAAAAGCGCTATATAAATAAAATTATAATATGTAATTTGCATTTTTTCCTAAATAAAATGCATTAACTGAAACCTTAATTATTTCATGGAATTATTAAAATTTTAAAATAAGTAATAGTACTTATCATGGTAAGTATTTATTATGGTATAGTTATAGTTTTTTAATTTAGGCATGTGGTAATAAACATGTTTATAAACTCCATCTTAAGTTGTGCCTTACCAACAACCCTTAATGACAAGTTTGGAACATTGGGTCTTGGTATTTATTTTCATTGTTAGGTAATATCTGCTGTATATACTTTAGTATATGCATACTGTTGTATAGTATATCACAAGTCATCTGTCAAATATTAAATGTGTATTGCACCGTATAACCGTTAACTGAAGGGTATCTTTGGAATTTATGCATGGCGCCTGTAACCATAAACCCTGTCTTCTTTGATTTGATTGGTCATTATCTCAAACTCTTTGACATTGACGAGCTTTGTCTTTTGACATTGATTAGACCGCTGAGGCAGCTCAGATGAGAAAGTCGGTTACTTGCCGTTTACGCTATCTTTGCAGTACCAAAGTAGATTTAATATTAGCCACTTATTTCACAACTTTTATTATATACACCTCTGAAAACTATCAAGGTCCATAACTCATGGACCTAAATGGTGTGTATGGCCTTGTATATGCCCTCTGGTATATGATGCTGGGAGCCGGTCTTAGATTTAATGTGAAAGGACTTCTTGAAATCTTTCATGCTAAAAAACAAAAACCTTTCAATGGGCCTGCTGCTTTTTGTGGTGCACCATTAATAAGATATTTTCTGAATGCATCCCAATCTGTTATCCTGCGCAGGACAATTCTTCCTTTAAAATGATGCCTTTTTCGTGAGGATGAAAGGGTAATGGTTTTTGCTATAGTTTCATGTGTTATCTGCTATATGCTTAACAATGGTTAAAAACATGGTTAAAGATATACACATTTTGATGTTTCTTGGCCAAACGTTTTCCTGATTAGCTTCAGCAGTAGCTCAGATGCCATACCTATGGCATTGTGTGGGCAAAAAGCGTCCATTGCTATTGTTACCATTTAAAAGTAGTCATGTTTTCTGCAAAAATATTGTTATATTATATAAGATCTTTTGTCGTTTATCTTTTTAAAGGCTTTTGAAAGTATTGAATGGGCTCAAAAGGTTTTAGAACTGAGTGCCTATAAGCAAAGATGGCAGCATCATTTCAGGCCTGCATTCACCTAAGCAGGTGTCATTGAGATGAATGAGATGAGCTAACTTTACTCTGGGTATACTAGACAACACTAGTCTTTTATAGAGATAATGTTAATAATTAAGTTCTTGATTTATTATCTTGAACCGCATTTACAATGGCAATGTTGTCCACTGTCCTCTGTCTTTAAAGGTTGATTTAGGGTCATGCCCAGCATGTGGCAGATCTAGTTAATCTTGCAATGATCTCACATCCTCTCCACTGATCTTTTTTTAAATAGTCCAAGATGAGGAGAGAAACCAGATACTGTCACATTAGTGAAGGAATCAAAAGATATTGAAATATGTGGATATTTTTAACAGCGGAAGATGTCCCACAGAGACAAGCTTTGGTCCAGTGTTTATTTCCATAAAGATTTGGCTCATATATTGAGAACTGACGGTGTGTTCTCAGCACATGATGTTCCTCTTAGCAGCATGTCCACCGCCTTTCCTAGAATCATATGAACAGAATATTTTTAGCCAACACAATCTCATGGCAATTCATAACTATTTTAGCGATTTAATGGTAAATTCATACAATCTAATTATGTTTTTGTACAGTGTACATTTTGTTCAGTAATGGTTAGGGGTGGGATTAGGGGTGGACCTTCATGATTGCTCTTTTATCGCAAAAACTTACATTTTAGTATGAAACACTTCATAAAAATTCATATGAAATCGCCACCTGATAAAAAAAGTTACATTTCCCTATGAGATCAAATTGTTTTAGCATAATCTTACAAATAAAACATCTTTAAATTCTAATGAAATAATGTTGTACATAGTTTACTTCAATCAATAACTTTTGCCATCTCTGTTTGAAACATAAAATTACTTTACATACTTTTATTTACCTATGTTGAAGTCAAATTTTCACATTTCCTGTGAAATCTGACCCGGCAGCTCAAATTATAAATTATGATAAACTTATCATAATGTTGCAAATCAGGTTAGTAAGGGAACAGTTCTAAATACTGATCTGTTATGTACCTGCTTAATAAGTAGTTTTTTTTGTTTGAGTTAGAGATGACACACTGATCAATAACCAGACTGTGGCTGTTGTTTTGTAGGCTTTATTAAAAAGATTATACAATAAGGTATGTGTTGTTTGGACACTGTAGTCTGGTCTGCATTAAAACATTTTATTGTTATTGTTCTGTACAGGATAACAGACTTTACTAATGTCAACAGTTATGTTTTTATTTTAGTATATTCTAATAAAGGTTATCTCTCCAACAGAGAACAGTCTCCTTTTCTAAAAGTGTATATTAAAAAGACATACTTTGACAGACATAATTTGAAAGACAATTAATCCCTAATAATAGTTTGTTTTGTTAAATTGCAAACCATAATTAACTAGCAGATTTGGTTGTTTTCTTGTGCGAAGAATTTCATTATACACGTACATAAAACAAAAAAGATCTTCAGTATTAAATCTCTCATACAGTCTACTTGACACAGTCTACTTTATATTGTAATGAGACTGTACCTCAGGACACACAGCCATTTTTGCAATTTTATAAATATGTAAAACAATCGTTTCACTGGGCCTGTCTGTCTGTCTGCCTTTCATTTATATATTTCATGTGTTTGTATGTCTGTATGTGCAAAGATGGCCATCCCCAATTGTGTAATCTGACAGTGATCTGACAGTGTTCTCCTGTTTCCTGCAGGTCTAGATGTTTGTTCAGTAGAGTGAGCTGGAATTAAGCTTCCTGTCTGGACCTTTGCCATCCTGCTCTGCTGGCCCTGTTCTACCTGGATCCTGAACACACCTCAAGCTCCACCATAACAGACTGGACCCTTGAGACCACCTATCCCAGACCAAGTATCCCACAAGAACTGAGACTGCGTACACTTGTGCCCCATCTCGCACCCCCAGAGCCCCTCTGGGCATACGGGCAGAGCCGCACTGTTTGACTGTTAGTTATGAGTGAATTCTGGTTGTGCTTCAACTGCTGTATTGCCGAGCAGCCTCAGCCGGTAAGAGAAATGATTGTTCATAACCCCAGCCTCCAAACCACAATAACTAGGAATAAATCATTTCAGTTTTAATGAATTACGTTTGCTCATTTTTCACTTTTACCTGCGTTGTTCTCCTTCGAAAGGAACTTGTACTGCATCTGACAAGACGTATGAGGATCATCATCAGCATGACCGGTGTCTAAAGGCTAGCAAGCCTTCTCAGCCTGATTGTCTTGCATTTATGTCTTGCATTTCTTGCATTGTCTTGAGTTATCTAAGACATGGGAAATTGCTTGTGGTGAACTTAATGAGCTTTTCATGTCTAGTAATAACCATATTCCTGTTTAATTGGCAGCCGGGTCTGTCATGGTCTTCGAACTGGTGGGCAGGGCCAGAAGGGGAGCGGTGTCACTCGTGGTCCTCCTCTTACATGTAGTAGAGTGCAGAGGAGGCGCAACATCAGGAAAAGGAAGCCGGGTTTAAAGGAAGGGTTTTAAAGAAAGTGCCAGTTGGAGAGACCCAAATTCACAGCCAGAGGCAATGTCTCATTCCTTATTGTCATGAAACTGGAATTACTTTGTAACCCAGTCAAATGTCATATGCTTAAAAATTTTCTCTTTAAGTTAAACTTAGTTATTAGACTCCCTCATAAATATTTTTTTCACCAACTGTAATTTAGTTTATTAATGATCTTATCATATTCTTCGATCTTTAGAATTAAACAGACATTTTTATAGAATTATGATATGGAACACATTACAAAAGTTAAAACATATCATGGCATATACCATAAAAATAAAACAATGACATTTCTCAATTAAGTAAACAGATTTCTAAAGTAATTAAGTAAATAGTTAATAACAAATAAGAACAATTAACGCAGATTATATTTTTACAGATTTCTTTCCTTCTATCTGTTTGCATTCTCTTAAGACAAACCAACAGTAATTCGGTATCTCACTAATAAATGCATTATTAACAGGCATGAGCAAGCACTCTTTAGCGCATGTGTGTAAATACATATTGTGAGTGCTGTAATCAAAATACAAACTATTGTGAGGGAACGCAAAAATTCTTGAAAGAGAACCATTCATATGACTTTCAGCTGAACCCATACCAAGATGTTTAAAAAATATCGCATTGCATAACATGTGAGTAAATAGAATACAAGATTTTGAACTAAGACTTAAAAGAACAAAAATACTTCATGCCTAATTTCAGACAGTAAGACTTTTTTTAGAAAGATTTATCCCTAAAACCAGGTCCATTGGTAATGGTTTTGTAGACTGGTGGCAAGGGCAAGTAACCAAAAGGGTGGAGGGATAAGGAATAAGCAATGATATAGTGGTCTTAATTTAACAGTTTCCTCTAGAGAAACTGCCTTTGGTTTTGAACAGTATTAGACAAACACAAGATGATGATGCTGTTGGGATGTTGTTATTCAAGGCTGGCTGACCAGCAAGTATTTGTGGTATTATTAACGAGGATAGATTCACATGACAAACAGTATTTGGAGCTTACCAAGCCAATAATACCTCACCTATCCATGTAAATAAACAGATCAGAGCACTAAAGTCAAATATGCGGTATATTAATAATTTAAAATGTCATTGGTTCCTGTGTGTTTCGCCGCAAAACATATGACAACTAGTCACAAGACACATGAGAACTAGTGCGATTCATAGTTATTCAATATATTTGAATTTAGCACGGATTTACATGTATACATGACATCTTCAAAAAGGTTGGTTTCTGCTGATTTTGGGAGATTACAGTAAGGGTGGCCAAATTATTTAGGCAAATTGTTGCCTTGCTCTTTTGTGCATTGATTTTCCTTGGTTTTAAATCGGTGTGTAATTTTTATGAAGATGGATGCTTATTAAATCAGGTCACATTTTCCCTGGAGCAACGAGTGTGTGCCATTTCTTGTCACCTACTAACTTTAAGACAGCTGTCTTCTGAGACATAATTTAGTAACGGATTAGGTGAATACTGATTTGGACTCAACTGATTTTGGCTAACTTAACATTATACATGTGCTCAAACAGAAAACACACAAGATCACAAAGACACGAAGCACAAGTAGGACACAATTACCTAATTAGGACACAATTGCAAAATAAAGGAAACATAAGCTTAAACAATTAAAGTTAAATCCATTTCTACAAGTTTGAAATGTAAAAGCGAAAATTATTCATGATTTTACATGTTATTAAATACATTTAACAACATGACAAATTGGTAGTTTAGACATGACTTAGCTGTGTCCTTAAACCTTAATAATATAATGACAGTCACGTCATTCTGAACCATCTTCTCAATCTCAAAGTCAGCACTGCCTTTCATTCAGCACTGGGTCTGTCTCTGTGCCAGACACATTACCTTAATAGAGGATTTACTGCAGGGATCGTTTGCCCAAAAATAAAAATTCTTCCATTATTTACTCACCCTCATATCATTCCAAACCTGTATGATCTGTTTTGCTTCTAAGAAACACAAATGTAAATATTTTGAAATATGCTGGTAATCAGACAACAGTGGCACACTGTTACGGAGGAGGCCGCCGCTCCACCTCCTCCGCACCGCCAGAGGGAGCCATCCCCGGGGTATTAGTTCCCAGTCAAACTACATTTCCCATGAGCCCTTGCCAAGGACTGATTACTTCCCGTTTGGTTCACCTGTTCTCAATCAAGCAGCCTATTTAAACCCTGGACTCTGTTAAATCAGTGTGATGTCTTGTATTGCTTCGGCCTACATTTCACAGTGGCTTCCCTTGTTCCCTTGTTACCATCGACGCATTTCTCTGTCAGTTCCGGGATGTTTTTGGACACCCGTCGGAGGGGGTAAGTCCGGGTAAACAACTGCTCACACTCACTTAGGGGAGATCCACCGCAGCTGAGTACACTCTCACATTTCGTACGCTCACTGCACAGACTGAGTGGGTTGAGGATACTTTAAAGTTGCTTTTCCACAGAGGATTAAACCAGGATTTGCAATCAGAGTTGGCATGTCATGATGAGGGGAGAGATCTGAATGAGTACATTGAACTGGCAGTTCAAATAGATGACTTGAGCCGTTCCCGTCAACCTGGTCAGTCCCTGCCTCCCCAAAACTTGGAACTCTTGGACTCCGTCGAACCTATGCAAATCAATTATACTCTCCTCTCTCTGGAGGAGCGTGAACACTGAGTACAACATCTATGCCTGTACTGTGGTCAATCTGGTCATATGAGGTCTGCCTGTCTGATTCGGCCCTCCAATAACCATTTGCTGGTGAGTGCCACTAATGATACCTCGTCTTATGGCATTAAAATACCAGTTAAACTAGAAATCTCTTTTCCCCCCTTATAGACTCTGGAGCAACCGGGAATTTTGTCTCGTATGGATTTGCTCGATCAAACAATCTAACTCTAACTTCTTGTGGTTCCTCAGTAGCGGCAGAGGCATTAGATGGGTGGCTCCTGGGTTCAGGAAGAATCCATAACATGACCCAGTACGTTCAGTTAAAGATTGGTGCCCTACATTCTGACCAGATTAAATTGTTATTCCCTCATTGAGTCATTCTATTGTTCTGGGCCTGCCCTGGCTACGCTGTCATGATCCCATCCTAGCCGAGGTCCTGTCTACGCTCCGGGTCAGTGGGTTTGGGTGTCTAACCGAGGGGGGGCTCCGCCAGAGGGAGCCATCACCAGAGTATTAGTTCCCAGTTGAACTACATTTCCCATGAGCCCTTGCCAAGGAATGATTACTTCCTGTTTGGTTCACCTGTTCTCAATAAAGCAGTCCATTAAAACCCTGGACTCTGTTCAATCAGTGCGATGTCTTGTATTGCTTCGGCAATAGCTTCAGAGCATTTTTCCTTGTTGTTTGCCTGGTTTATTGTTGGATTGTTTCTGATTGTTTGCTGCCTGCCTTTTAGACTTTGCCTTGGATTGAGTTTTTGGATTGTTTGCTGCCTGCCCATATCTGCGGAAACGTATTTTGAGCAGTGGGGGCTGAGAAAAAAAAGGGGGGGGTCGAGTATTGCCAGGAGCTAAGTTATAAGTGTGCAATACACAGGCTTGGTCCTATAGTCGGTTTTACAAGGCCTTTTTATAGAAATAAAATCAATTTAGTTAAGCTGGACATGTTACGCTACATATAAGAGGGAGGCGCCGCGCGTCTGTTCAGCTCTGAGCTGCAGGAGTCACGTGATGAGAATGATGCGAAATGATCCAAAAGCGCAAGAGAATAACTTAAAATAACTGAGTTGGTCTGTATTGTTGCTGTGTTTTCATTCAGATATAACGCTGAAATAACGGCAGTTATTTCTCCTTTCAACCCACTGTCTCTCTCTTGGGAGATTGTATGTACGCTCAAGCATCAGTTCATAAAAAATGCCATCATGTGTGCTGTCACCCCGAAAAGCCACCCCCTTTTTTCCTAGGAAGAGAACTGACCTGAACATTAGCTCCAAAACATGCCTTGCTGTATCTTGAGCT
>JAZGTI010005127.1:0-26217 GCA_036877585.1 Botia kubotai | reverse complement strand
CACTGAAGCACTGGTTTTGTGGTGTGAGGCTATAACAGGCCATGAGGGTCAGTTGTGAAGCAGATAACTGTCTCTACTGTATATTATTGAGAATGTTTGGTAACATCCTACACCACGTTGAGTGCATGGATCCAGTTAAAGCCAATAGTTCATTATGAAGTTCTCTCTGGCCTTCATTTTCCGCTTCCAAACACAAATCTTGTCCGTGCCACTCCCTCATTTTCACTTGGAGTTGTGTCTGCCCTGAGGTGCTGGAATTCCTCTCTCTCTCCCGCTGGTGGTAACCAGATGTGTCAGGTAACCCATCTGTTGCTCTGTCTCACTGTAGAGGTTTACTAATGAAGACCACCTGGCTGTCCACAAACACAAACATGAAATGACGCTCAAATTTGGACCCCCCAGGACCGACTCCGTCATCATCGCAGGTATATTTATCCAGATGATTTTATACAGTATACAGATCACACTCAAAATATAATAATTTATAATAATTTCTCTCATACATTTGATTTCATTTTTTCATGTAATTATTTTATTTCACAAATTTAAAGCTTGTACCATCACTGACATCACACAATCATGCGATGTTTCATTTTTTTGTGCTCTTAAAAAATGTGCAAAACATGATAAAGTTTCCAAAGTATTCATGTTCCTTTAATATTATCTAATAAAACAATGATTTTTATGTGGTGCTTCTTGATAATTGGAATATCTTCTGAAAAAAGAAATCACATGTTTGTCAGCATATTTTTGGCCCAGATAATTTGTTTACGTGAAATAAGCAGCTCAGAATCAGTGGAAATGTTTGTGTATTTGTGTCGCCGTTTAAGTGTGTAATCGTAACCTGGAAGGCTTGTTTCAAAGACATTTACAAAACATAGACCTAAATAGTACATAGATTTAACAACATAATATCATATCATTTCTTTATGATTACAAAGTGAAGATTATTTCCTCATAACCAGAAAAAACAATTACAAACAGCTGCAAACTCACAGATTCGTTGCATTAAATTGCAAACACAGTTTGTTGGTTTTGTTACGTCGGCACGCGCACCCGCTTCGTTCGCGAGGTCCCTGAGGCCGTCCTACACGAGGAAACAATGAGACCTCTCTGTTTCTCGCTCTTTACCCCAGACCAGACGCCAACTCCCACCCGTTTCCTGAAGAACTGTGAAGAGGTGGGCCTGTTCAACGAGCTGGCCAGCTCCTTCGAGCAGGAGTTCCCTAAGGCCCAGGAGGACGAGGACAAGAGAACCAAGAACCCGGTGAGCTTTGGGGCTGGGTGGAGGCTTCCATACGCTCTCGTGGTTTAAACAAAAGGAACTTGAGCTGCCAGATTTATGGACTGTGTAGTTTTTATCTGCTCTCATGTTTAATGCTGTCTTACATGTCTCTGTTTAGTTGCCTGCTCCTCACTCAGGAGCGCTGGACATGAGCCTGCAGACACACTTAGATGTTAAAGTGAAGCAGGAAGACCCTGTGGAGGTGGATTCTTCTCCACCTGCCAGTCCTGACTCTATCTCTAGCATGTCAGACAGCAACAGCGAGTCCACAGGTGGAGGAAAGGTAAAAACATGCACAAACAAATGCAACCTGTGCTTTTAATATATGTGTCACATATGTTTTGATATTGATTTCAAAAACGTATTGGTTTATGTAACTGTTCAAAAATTGTAATAAGGAAAATAATTCTTATTAAAAGTCTTGCAAAATCTTTAAGTTGTTATTTAATTATTTATTTTTGATAAAAGAAGGAGTTTTGTTTTAAAAGTCGTAAAATGTTTACATTGTTGAATTAAAGTTTTTGGGATGAAATGCTCTCACATTTGTAAGTCACTTCGGATAAAAGCATCTGCCAAATGAATACCTGTAAAATATGAAAACCTGAAAAAACATTTGCTAACCAGTCAGATGAATGTACTGTCAATAATCTGCCGCAAGCTAACATTATCCATAAAACTATGCTAGCAGAGATTTGGTCCAAATCTGTAAACTGTCATTTGACATTAACTGAACTGTGTGTAACTTCATGTGTTGAGTCACTAAACTAATAGTGGTCACTGGATGACATTTAGTGTCCCCTGGCCCGTGGAAGTGGTGTTGCTTTTCACTTACAACCTCCAATTGTCCTGACAGGATTCTCCCCCGAAACCAGCCGTCAGTTCAGCTCCCACCCCTGCCATAGTGCGACCCGTTTCCCTCCCGCTGCACCTGAGTTACGACGGCCTGCAGCCCACCATGCCCTCCCCAACCTCCGTGATCACACATACCCCCCCGTCCAACCGCACGCTGGGGTAAGAGAACAGCCACGCAGCTCCAGTGAGGAGCCAGTCTCTATAATATTCTCTGTGACTGACTCGTATATGATTCACTGTGTTGCTTTTTGTTGGTGTGGTAGGAATTCATAGTGGGCTGTGGGCAGTTGTCTTATTTATGCTGCCGTCCTTAAAATGATAAAAGTGTTTGAGCAGTGAACAGGACGAGAACGGCTGTATTTTTTCTGCAGTTTTGGTGTAATGTCTCTTGCGCCTCTGGAACTTTCTGTTTGTCCCTCAGGTCTCCCACTGGTCCGTACCCAGTGATGATGCTTCCTAACGGTCAGACAGTTCCTGTTCTTCCAGGACCTATGCAGATGCCTTCTGTGATATCTGTACGTTTGAAAGATGCTGTTTCTACACTGTGTCCTGAAGTCCACTTATCTTCTAGGTCTCTTGAATTAAAAACAGTCATCATTTAGTTTACACTGACCATTTACTGCATCCTGTAGATTTAAACACTGTTACTGTGAAATATTTATTTGACAGTCTTATTTGTTAGGACTGTGTAAATATTAATATGCCTGTGGTCGTGACATCCTGACACCATTTTAACAGCTTAGTTGTTGTAAATAGGGTGGGGAAGGTTCTTTAGTGGGACAGTTCACCCAAAAATAAACAGTCTTCCATCATTTACTCACCCTTATGTCATTCCAAACCTGTGTGACTTTTTTCAGTGGAACATAAAAGATATTTTGAGAAATGACTCGGCGGTTTTGTGTCCATAAAATGGAAGTCAATGTGTGCCACTGTTGTTTGCTTACCGAGCATACTTCAAAATATCTTTGTTTGTGATGCTCAAAAGGAAAAAGTCATACCGGTTTGGAATGACATGAGTAAATGATTGGAAGATTTTTCATTGGGGTGAACCATCCCTTAAAAATAATTTCCAGACAAATGCAGCCCAAATATATGTGTTATCTCTTCGTAGCAGATGGCGAGTGAGAACAAATCCTTGTAAAAACCCCAAAATGCAATGAAACTGTAACTAGTTAAATTGTAAACAGACATGAATGCTGGTAAATGTGTTTACATGCAGGTTAAAATTACGGCAATGTGTAAACATGCAAGTGTACTGATTGGGTACATTGGGTACTGAGTTGACCTAAATAGTTTATGACCTTTAGCTGATGAGAGATCAGTGGAGTCATTCAGAAACTGCTTGAGTCAGTCATATGTTTTATATTGTGCTCTGTGCTGTAGCTGGCCAGGCCTCTGTGTATGGTGCCCAACATTCCAGGAATCCCCGGACCGCCACTAGGGGGCAGCAGCAGCGGCTCGTCTTCTCCCTCTGGTTATAACCCCCACACTGAGGCCAAGATGGTGAGTGGAGATCTTTTCTTCTCTATTTAGGACCTTAAAATGCTCGGCTCTCTCATACTGAATCCATGTTGATTGTCTTTATCCGGCCTGCCACATGGGTGAGAGTTTTCACAACAAACACACAAACACTGGCTGTGCCCGAACAGAGAACATGTCGGCTCTGCCTTTCAGTGCTTTATTGATGTGTTACAGCACAGTTGTCCATCCACAGGATAGATGTTTTGGATGGTGTTTGAGAGAATGTCATCTCGCACCACATTCACACCAGCACTCATGAGCTGCTCACAGCTACAAACATAGTGACAGCACCCAAACTTTAATTAAAAAATGTGTCTGTGTGGTTTAATTACACGTGTATTTATAATCCACCACCAGTCATTTCTCATGCTTTGTTTGACGCAGATTTGATTTCTGCGTTGAGCTCATTGCAATGCTTTGTGGGATTGACACATCTCTGTGAAGGAGAAATGTGTTGTTGCCATAGATTAAAAATGAGGTGTCTTGGGAGGTAGCAGAAGTAAGCTGCCTAGCCTTTATGGTATAAGGGTGCCTGTGTAAGAAGGATGCCCTAAGATGCTACCTACCAAGGGAGCTCACAAGGTTTTGGAGCTAATATGTTTGTTTTTATTTACAGAGGCTGAAGGCAGCGTTATCTCAGCAGATGCCTGCAGCTCAGGGTTGTGTCGGCATGGCGATGGGTTCCAGTGCGATGGTGCCTCAGAGGATGGACCAAAGCCAGCTGCTTGTTCAGCATCCAGACGCCCCATCACCAGCACAGCCACAGGTACACACACACACACACACACATTTACTTGTGTGTCTAAATGGGGGATTCCATTGTTTTTTTGTGTTTTATTGTTTTTATACAAAGCTAGTTATAAACATTATAACGTAACTCTAAACCACATTCTGTACCTAACAGAAAAACATTCTGTACCTAACAGAAAATATTTTTTAGAGCGTTTTCATAAATAAGGACGTCCCCAAAAGGAGGTTTTACTCAGATTTGTCCGGTTTTGCTGACTTTTAGGTACAAATTTCTCCCCAGTATACGATTAAATAAACACACACAGATTCAAACTTACTCAACTCGATCAGTCTTTAACCATTTTAAAAAAAACTCAACAATTCATTATTCAATTTGTGGTACGTTTAAATTCTTTCCTGATATACAAAGTCTGCAGTGTACTAAAAATATTGATACACAAGTCTTCACATGTTCCTTGTGCAATTCTTTCTAATGTGGCTTTTAGCACACAGGACACTTCAACTTCCTGTCCTGCCGTGAATAGATGATCTCATGTTTCACAAGCAGCGTTTTTCATCCTGCTGTGGCATTAAGCAGTGAACACCTGTGTGTTTTACACCCTGCTGTATTTAGGTGTCTCCCGCTCAGCCCACCGGCGGTCGCAGGCGGAGGACGGCAGATGACGACCCTGATGAGAGACGTCAGCGCTTCCTGGAGCGGAACCGGGCTGCAGCAACCCGATGCAGACAGAAGCGTAAACTGTGGGTCAACTCTCTGGAGAAGAAGGCTGAAGATCTCACTTCCATTAACGTCTCACTGTCGGTTAGTGTGATGAGAACATTCTGATCTAAAGATCTTACATGTGAGAGAGCTCTGAAGTATCGCCTGTATCCCACAATGCAACACGCTCGACTTGATCTTCCAGTTTAAATGACAATAAAATTGACGTGCATGAAAACAAACCCGTCATTGAATCTGAAGGCTCATACTAACCTCAGTGGTTCATGAGAAGATAGTGTATTCAGAGGGCCTAATATGATTAATTATTAAATTATGAATTATCGGAGACTATGAGACATTTAATCAGTTACAATGATAGATGACAGGTATCATGTTAAACCAGACATGCCTTTCCAGCGTACACAGTAATGACTCTGAGAAAGAAGAGAGAATTTTATTAAAACATAAAGAATTTGCACTAAGACTATGAATTGTACCCGAGCATTACACAGAAAAAAATGGAGAGGGGAATAAATTGTGATACGGTCTTTAAGACTGAAGTTGGACCATTGCATTAATAACAACCTGAACAGAATTTACAAAACCCAGAGTTAAGCTACTGTCAGCAGCCTAGCCAACAGGAACCAAAACTCCAATGTGTTACTTCTAATAAATGTGTTACTTCCACTATACTAAAAAGTATACAGTGTTTTTTTTGTTTCCCTTTATACTCTGTATTTTCATGTGCTCACAGAACGAGGTGTCTCATTTACGCAACGAAGTTGCTCACCTGAAGCAGCTGCTTTTAGCCCATAAAGACTGTCCTGTCACCACCCTGCAGAAGAAAGCTGCCTACCTGGGTGAGTGAGGGTCTCGCCCTCTTGTTCCCTCCTTCTGTGGGATCTGCCGTGTGTCACTGAATGATGTTTCTGTGTCCTTCAGGAGAGGCGCATATTAAAGACACATCCCAGCCCACGGGTTCCCCCGCGCCGGTCATTCAGCACAGCTCTTTGGCCCCCAGCCCCTCATCCGCCGTGGGCTCCAACGGCCTAAGCTCCCGCGCTGCAGCCGAGGCTGTGGCCATGTCTGTGCTGGCCGGGATGGGTAACCAGCGCGGAGAGAGTGGGGGTCCATCTCATGTGATAATGAGCACACAGTCCCACCCCTCCGGAAGATGATAAGAGACAGGTCTTCTCTCTTGTGCCCTCAAACTCTGGCCTGGGGCTGCATTCTGGGAATGAACTGCGACCATATGAACATACAGAGAGAGAGAGAGAGAGAGAGATTATTGTTCACTCTGCCATAGACGACGGGGGATGGACTTCAAACCATGCTCTCTTTCACATCCTTTAGAATCTTAAACTTCCTTCCCATGCTCCTCCCTCTGCTGTTCTCCCTCACCTCCGCTGACCGTGAGACTGCCGAGCACTTCCTGTCATGAAACGTACCAGCAGACACATGGAGTGTTGACGCATCTGTGCATGTGTTAATCCACATACGAGCGCTTGAGCAATACAGTGCTGCGTATGTTTCTATTATAATGTACTTTGGTTTCTTTCTGTTTTGGAGCAGGTTTTTAGTTTTTCAGATGGTCTTCCCCCTCATCTGGCCCTCGCTGAAATCGTACCTCATTTTTAATCTGTTATATACATTTATGATTCATGCGTGCATGTGTGCTTGTGTGCTTGTACAGTGATGTATGATGGTGAGGAGCAGTTTGAAGGACTGATACACTAAGACTGCGTCATTAGCATGAGACAGTTAGCCATATGTAAAATGTCTGTTTCGGCACATTGCATTCAGTTTGGACTATATAGTTCCTGAAACATGTTTGTTTGGTCATATTAATGTTCTTTTTTGTAACTACGTACAACAAACTCCGAACCCAAAATAGAAAATTCCTAAAGGTCATAAATGATGATTTCTCTGGAGCTTTGCATCCAGTCCATTGTGTAGAGAAAACAGCACAGCCAGTGTCGGCTCCCACGAGTCATTTCCTCTCCCATGATGTGATTGAAACGGTTTAAGTTTAACTCTAGTTTGAGTTCAGTTGGCCACAACTAACTATTGAGGTTCCTGAATTAATCGTAGAATTTTTTTCCATGTGATTTTTATTTCTAATTATTACTTAGGTCTCATTTCAAAGACAAACAGCCCGCTGTCTCTGTGTCCATATCTACACTGTTCATACCGCTATACTCTGTAACACTATTTATTTATTTGTCTGGTCATTTATCCTTACATCCACAAAACATTTAGCGCAGAAGAAGATTTAGAGGAGGCAAAGAATCTGCCTTATAAATCACATCAGTGCCTCAAATACACTTTCTATGTCAACTCACTAATTATTAAATGTTATTAACTTAACTGGTTATCAACCATTCTGAAAAGCTTTATATCTGTATCATCAGGTCTGAGGGTAATCAGTTCATAATAATGTCTTTTACAATTACACCGAGATATCGCTGCCCTTAATTTTAAGTATATTCTGTAGTGCCACCTAGTTGTAAGAAGGTGTTATTACATCAATTAAACTACGGGAACAGAGTATTAATTCATCGTTGTTTGAACGGTTTCAGACGAACTAAAGATGTTTGTCTAAACATGTGGTCTTTTACACAAGACTTTTACATTTAACACAGTGTATAAACAATGGACTAAGATGAGCTGTCGTTACTCAATATATGTTAACTTGATTTTTATGTCATCATTTATTTTGTTGCAGTGTAAAAAACTGCATTAACATAATGTCAGTCCAAAACGTATCTAGGCCTGTCAAAATGCACTAAAAAAGATATGTGTGATTTCATTTGATCGTTTGGGATCTGTAAGATTGTCAGGTTGTCTTTCAAATGTCGTGTGTGTGTATTCAGTCTGTAAAACTTCACAGTAACTTTTGACTGATCATTCACAGATGACTCTGCATTCAGTGTTAGCCCTGACACTGTTGTGTTCTGTTATGTGCTGGCACTGTAGCTTGTCAGCAGAAAGAGACTTTTTAGCTTAATTTTCACTGGCCCTTTTTTCTAATTTGTGTCTTTATTCTATGCTGCCAGTACTGTAGAAATATCATTATAACAAATCTTTAACTTTTTTGTGCTGTACTACAAAAAAGTAGAAATTCTTCTGTAGACTTTTTCATTTGTTTTGGTTGTTCGTCTAACATTTTGTACTTTGTACATTTTGTACTTTGGACATTAACATCATGTACTTTGTACATTTGTATTTGTGTTATTTGAATAGCTCCCTGAAGCCCTGTCTAAAATGACTCACTTTCTCTTGATGGACTGAATGAGCCATAATTCCAGCGTTATGCACAATTAATTTATTGTGGAATTCATGCAAGTCATAATAAATGCAGTTTATTAACAAAATAAAGTACCTGTAGAATAGGATGATCTTACTGGCTAAGGAAACATTTTTTTTTAAGTTTTACGAGAAATAACCTCACTCCATGATGGACTGATAGTTTTGGGAATGGTCTTTGTAATGTACATATGTGTTTCATATATATTTACTATTTCTCGTGCATGTTGACGTGGAAAACTCTGAACACAATGCTGCAGTTTGATTAAAGAAAGAAAAACAAAAACACAGAATGAAAGTTTCTCATCTTATTTAAGTAGCAAGAACGATTGTACATATTTTAAATGTTTCACTAGTACCAAGAAAAACCTTTAAGAGTTTTTGGCAGGTTTTACTGTGATATGAAAGGCTGTATTATTATTATTAATAGTAATATTATACTTATTTTATATACTTATATACTTAATTTATTATTATTAATAAATTATGGTGACACTTTACAATAGGGTTGCATTCGTTAACATTCGTTATGCCGTTTACTGTTGACCAATATTATAAACTATTATTACAAATAGTATCACTTGGTAGGTAATAAAGTAGTATTAATTATAGTAACCGTTTCAACAATGATATAGAATAGAAAATGCATAAATATAGAATATATGTTTAAATGTCGCCAATTAATCTTTGCTGACCCTTGTAAAAAATCCCGGTCGGTCCGGTGGTCCAGTGACGGTATCGGGCGGTAGTATCGCGAGATTTGGTCGCTAGAGGGCGAGTGAGTCGCGTGTCGAGGTGTGTCAGGAGGTAAACGCGATCACGTGATCACTCAGTGTTCAGGTTTCACAGCATGGCGGAGGGAGCAGCCGTGCGGATGGATCGTTTCTCATCTTTTAACTCGTGTCTTGTGTCTTGACGAGAGGATTTGTGTGTTGAATCGCCTTTCGACAAACTTTCGACAACTTCGCGAGCATGGCGGACCGCGGAGTGGATCTGTCAGCTCTGCCGAAGGAGCTCCGAGATCAGCTGGCGGTGCTGGAGCTTGAGCTGTCTGAAGGTAAGAGAGATGAAGTGGTCACCCACCCTCATGAAACCACAGGACAGTAATAAACACGTTTAAAGTGTCACACGCGGCTGTCTGATCTCTCGTGTTGCTGTTTAAAGTTTTCACGATCTCCCTCAGAGTGTTAATTTCACGGAGAGTGTTTCAACAACTAGCGTGCTGCCTACCTAGACAGCATGTCTGGGCATTGACGCGTTCAAGTCGGACGTTTCCAGCGCGTGATGTCCAGCATTGCAGTCCTATGTTCCTAAAATGTTGTTTAAGTGTTGCGAACGCGCCTGTGATGCACAGACGTGCTGTCTAGGTTGGCAACTCACAAACTAGGTTTGGAACACAACCAGAGTGTGTCGGCAGTATGATTTTGTCCACCACGTAGATGTTTTAAACTCATGAATGTCAGAAGGGAAGCCGAATTGAGTGTCATCAAACACATATAAGTTTAAGTGAGTATTTTTATGTGCGTTATCTTTGTTGCGGGTTTTTCTTGAGCTAGTTTATCTTTAACAACCACACCGTGTGCTTTTTGTACCATGCCTTTGGTTCTTGGGTCTCATTAAGCACACCAACATCTGTCAGACACACTTTGTAATACTCTGACCCCTCATTCATCATTATATGTCTTTACCTCTGAGTTTGGTGTGTGACAGATTAGTTATTTCGGTCTGTTCACGGAGTTTGGTAGTTCATGTCAGTTTTTTAACATGACATCATCAGTAAGGATCTTCTCGCTGGTGTGTCATCACATGTCTGTGGAAGACAGTGTCTTTATGCTCTTACATTCAGTGCTGCTGTGTGGGAGAGATGCTGGTTTTCAGTTTAGTAATAGTGTTACACAACTGGAAGTAGTTCGTGTGTGGGCAACACTTTCAAACAGATGGTACTTGACTGAATGCGGTTCAAGAATGCTTATCCAAAAAAACGACCAAGAACCTAAACTTTTATTATGATATGCCATAAATGATTATATATGTCAAGTGATGACTGTGGAGCTAAATTGTTTGTGATACAGTCAATCTAAAGAATCTCAATCTCAAGTTTTGAAGAATCTTTCATGTTACATTTATAGTGTTTCTTCATTGTTTATAGTTTTTTTGAGAGATGTGGTGTAGTTGTATGGAAAGGTTCGTAATTTGTGTTGGGAATGACAGGTTGGGAATGACCTGATAAGAAAATAATGCCAGAATGACTTTGTGGAGTGTGTGTACATGACATGAAGGATCTTGTGGATGGGTTTTAGTGTCCTTTGGGCAGGTGTGTGATGTGGAGTGTTTGGTCAATACACAGAAGCAGCTGTCGGTCTCGGCTGTCGCCTCCCCACCCGCGTGACACACTCCCTTCCTGTGTGTTCCCTCATTTGTGCCATTTCTGTTTCTTCATCCTCTGGACTGACTAGTTCCTGTAGGGATGACTCAAATGACTCATCACTTGCTGACCAATCAGAATTAGCCCCATGATTTAGCTCAAACACTTTAATTATCTTTATGCCATGAGATAAGTTTGTCAAATTATGTTTGTAATTATAAATGTTTTTGTTTTTTTTGTTGTTGTTGTCTGATCTATCTATAAAACACAAATTCAGTTGCTCTGTTGCCTAAATTGTGTGTGTGTGTGTGTGTGTAAACATCCATCCACTGGGTTCCTCACAAAATAGGCATCTTCTTGTCTAATGCTGTACAAGAATATCATGACACTGGATCATCTAAACACTTTTAATCTCCAGTAACTCTGTATTAATCTTTGGAATTGCGGTGACTTTATCTATAATCACAGTTCTTCTGTGGTTTTCATGCTTGTACACCTGCAGTAACAGCAGTGCTGTCACCTGTGAGTCACATGAAGGTGTTTCAGTCTGTTTCTGTATGCGTGTCACTCTTTGTCTAACAGCTTAACAGTGGAATTAACGCTGAAGAATATAAAATATCTCAAGATACTGGTGACCTCGGTCAGAAGGATCTCAGTGCTGTAATCTCTCTTTAATAGGTTATTGTTCTGCACTTCAGAGCTACAACAAAAGCTGCTACACAACCAGCTGTACGAGTGGCTCTCATAGCATGTTAGCTTACTTCCATTACTCAGTTCTTTGAGTTGTTTAAACACCAGCTTGATTAGTGTCGTGTGTGGATGACTGTCATCTGTGTAGGACACAGGGTGACCGAACACGGACTGAACCTGTTCATTCATTTGTGCTGTCTCTCTCCCTCTATCTCTCTCTCATCCCTCTCTCTCTCTGGCTGTATCACTCTTTTGACCATTAAGGGAAACCACAATATTTTTCCCAAAACGTCTCACTTTTCTCAAATCCACACTCATTTTCATATTGTTGTGATTGTGTATCCAGTCAAACATTTTTCAAAGCAAGTTTTGTTTTGCTGCTGTTAAAGATTCTTTGCAAAGATGGTGTGTCAAATTTCGATGTAAATAAATAGCAAAATAGCAAAAGTAAAATTTCGCCTTTTTTTCCTTTGTCTTTGGGGTGAGATTTCGTATGACTCTGTCGTTCACCCTGAAATGTTCTGACAACGTTGTGTAAACATCAGTGTTCTATAGTGTTTGTGTGAGCAGATACACTGACCACATGAGAACACTGTTATAGTTCTTTTGTTGTTCATATAATGGAGGTCAGATTTGTCATCAGAACATGAATTAATTATGTTTCTTCACTCAATGTTTCTAAAGTTTAAAAGATCCAAGAATAAATTCAAAGTTGATTTGACTCTCTGCTTTCTCTTCAGATACGTTTTGGGTCTGAGTGGTCCAGGCTGACTGCTTCTGAAGAGTTAATGTTGTATTGCTATTGTTGTGTGGGTTTGAATTATACACACGCCTTCATTAAATACCATGAGGCTTTGCATGAACCTACTGTTAGTGGCTGTGATAATTTTAGGTTGTAAGAACGTTTCCCTAATGTTTCCATTGGTAACAACAGCGTTTAAAAACGTTAATTTGAAAGTTTTAGGAACATTCAAAGCATCCAGTTTTTTAGATGCTGTGTTAACGTTATTGCTTTGTTATAAGAACATTATTTTAATTCTGTAGCATTTTTAACACATTCCACTATTTAAGAATAATGTTTTAATATATATCATGTTAGAAAAACGCTACCTAAAGTTACTGCAAGAGCGTTTTTTGATAGCTTTGTGAGAACTTTTATGGACTGTTAGCCAACGTTCTGAGAACGTTCCCTGTTATCTGTGTACAGGGAAAACCGTCACTCCTCTCTATGAATGAAAGTTAGTTTTGTGATGTAAACACTCTCAAACCCTCTCAACACGTGTCATCTACACACAGGATGTGCTGTCTTTAAAGGAGCTTTATCATGTCATGGAAACAAGATTTTCCCTGTGTTTTGATCTGAGATCAGTTCAAGCCAGGACCTCAGCACACATGCTGTGACACGCTGAGCTGCAGCACCCATGCAGCCGTTTGTGATGTCACACGCTGGATGATGTTAAAACATCACCTGACGCGCACAGAATCAAAGGGCGCAGAAAACTGCGCAAAAGTGTCACACCTGTCTTTTCCTTTTGTATGTTTGCTTATAAAAAAATTATTTTATCTTAATCAAATCCATACTGAAAAATATTTCTGCAGATTATCAACCAAACTACTGTGAAAAAGAGGAGCTTGTATCTGTCTGTTTCCAGACCTCAGCCTGTCTACAGCTCTCATACAGAGCACCCAGGACACTCCTGTTTTTGTATCCCTGTGGTCTGTGTTTCCAGAGAAAGAGTTTCTCACGTCAGACGGTGAAAACCTGTTTCTCCTGCATGTGTCCTGCTGCGTTTGCTTGATTTTCACACACGTCTGCTGGATTTGTGCTCTGCTTTCTTCCCCAAAAGACTCTTAACATGAGAACAACTGTTAGATAAAGGGCCCTTTACCTTACATGTATGCATACGTTTATTGGCCTTTATGGAACCTAAAGTTCAGTCCCTGTTTAGTTTCACTGGAACAGCACAAGGGTCAGTAAACGGTGACAGAAGTTTGGCTTTTGGGTGCGCTGGGCCTTTAAGACTGTAAGTTAATCACCGTTCAGACAGCCACAGTACTAGCATGAGTTTTCAGCTCTTGATGGCCGTTGCTCAAGCGTGCTGTTGTCCTGCAGGCCTAAAGCTAGTGTGGGTGGCAGATCAGCTCAAACAAAAATACTTCTGTTGTGTCTCAACAAAAGTTCCGCTTTAATCCTCGACCCAGTTCTTTCATTGTGCTGGAGTCCAGCCTGTCCAGTCAGATTATAAGAGACGGATTGTTGGTCTCCACTCCGAAACATCTGAACTGCTTCAAACCCACGTGTGACCTCATGAGCTGCAGGGGAAAGACATTGTTTCACTTGAAAGTATTTACTGTTACAGTATGTAAATGGGTTTGAATGAACACGCAGAACATGCTGAAGGTGTGGGGGTCGTCTGACCGGTGAAATAAAGGTGTGTAAGTGTGTGAGTCAATGTAGAAAACAAACCCTGGAGATATACAGAGGCATGCTTGTGCTGCAGCTCTGCATTGGTGTCATAAAGCTGTCCAATATCAGCTGTGTCATGTGATCAAAATTTTGTTTAAACGTTAAAAGGTGGGCCAGTCACCTGTGTGATGTCATTTCCTGTTAGCTCACTGTGTGTATCACAGCCCGTTTCATGGATCAATAGATCAATGCTCTGTTGTTTAGGCTGGCATGTTAAATGACTCACACACACCTCTCTCTCTCTCTCTCTCTCTCTCTCTCTCTCTCTCTCTCTCTCTCTTCCCTCACCTCTCCCAGTGGACACACCCTGTTGCTCGGGGACTTGTTCCATGTTTCCCTTGTTGGAGAGAGATTGAGACGTGTCACAGCTTGGCAGCTGAACCAATCTGGTGCCACCTTTTGATTTAGCGACCAGCCAAACTTTGCATGTGTCACTGTGTGTTCCCGGCGTGCTGGATGAGTAAACGCATGCGAAGAGCAGGGCTTTCCTCTCCTGCTCATGTTTAATACGCTGTTTCACAGGGCTGGCCTTGATGATGTCACAGCAGTGTGCTCACTCACTCGAGTCTGTTGGTCCAGTCTCTTCCCACTGCAGTGCATTATGGGAGTCTGAATGCGTTTTGATGAATGTTTTGATTTGGTCGTACACAATCGTTTCTGCGCTTCAGTATTCTTCCTGTTTTTATGTTGTCAGAGATGAAAGCTTTTCTCTTGATATCAGCTGGAGAAACATTGTGTTAAAGAACATGAAAAAGAGGAAGTTAAACATACAGTTTGTCAGTTTGTTGTGGACACAATTAGGAAATGTGGGAAATAACCTGATAATGAGTCATTTATCAGTTATGATGCAAGTTCTTTGACCAATCAGAAACCGCCTAGTCCAGAAATGAGGTGTGTGAGTCAATGGTCAACGCCTGCTGTTTGTTTTTGAGTGATAGATGGATTATCTCCAGCATGGGTTAACTTTAGCTCGTCTGTGTTGAATGTGTTGTTCTGTTGTTCAGTTCTGACCCGCTGGGCGGGTTGGTCTCGGAGTGATTGTGGTGATATTTGAGCACTTTGACTCAATTGTGCTGCGTTTATTTCATCGTCTGTCACTCCAGACAGTGTATCATGACACAGCCCTCCAGACTTGCAGCTGCGACATGAAACTGACTTCTAATTTCTTTATTTTTAGAAGGTATAGATTTCCTGCGTGTTCAGACACACTGATGATTGACACAATATTTAGTCCTCGCGTTTAAGGTGCCCAACACAGCTAAATAGTGATAACTTACCTAGAATATAATATTTTGTTTAATATAGCAACTGCTAATAATGTAGCAGTTTATTTATCCTCATTTAAATATTCTGGAGTGTTTAAAAGTAAGTTGTTTTTAAATAGTTTTTTTTAAATAACTAATTTCGCACTTCACACCTGTCTGTCAGGAATTGTATTTGACAGAAAAAAGTCATTTCATGCTGTTTTTTACCGGTCCCTTTATTAGCTCACAAAGTTCCTCAGTTTCTGCTTGTACACACAGTTTTCTAGATTGTGCTCATGTTGCTCGAGGAAAATGTTGACTAGAAGCAGGTCATATGAAAATATATGTTAGTGTGTTACTTAATCTGTTTTCTCACCCGTGTGTTGTGTATGTATGTATTTGTGGTGTGTATCTGCATTGTTTTGACTCACCTCTTGTGTGTATGTACACATACAAAATTGAGTTTAGCTGCAGGGCAGAGAGACTTTCTGCACGTGTGATTGTGCGTTTCCCATGACACTGATGAGTGAGGCCTTACTGTGACCCTTAGCATCTGACCTTGACCCCTCAGATGACCCCAGCTGAACCTAGAGGAACCACACACAGTCTCAGTACAGCTGCTGGATGAGTCATTGATGACACATGGTGAGCATATGAATGTAACGTAGTTTAATTACTCGCTTGCGCTTTATTGCGACTGCAGTGCATTATGACTGCGGCGAGAGAGCTAAGAACCGACGTGGAACTAAGGAAGCTTGGCAGACGTTTTAAGGAGGGATCTTTTTCTGCGCTCTCATGAGTCTGTGGTTTGGGGAACAGGCTGATGTTTTTCAGGGGAATGTAAGGAACGGAGGAATTGTGCTGACCCTCGGCAGTTTAACTCCAGTTCAGGCTTGTCTGAGTCTCTCCAGAGGAGAGCCGTCTCCTGCGCTCCATGTTAATCTGCATTAAAAAGACTGTACACACACATGCACAGGCAAGAATGCATGCACATGCACTCCAGCACACGCTGCTGAAGTTTCTCATGGCCGCACCCGTGCATGAGCTGTTCATTAGCTGCTCTGCGGAAGTTTACAGAGGTGCAGTGTCCTGATTTCAATCAGTCAGGAGCTCCACAGGGACGTCTGTCATAAACTACAACACACACACACATACAGCACTCCAAATACACTGACAATAAACACTGAAGACTTAGTTCATTAAGATCTTTCTTTCTCTCTTTATTTCTTTCTTTCTTAATTTCTCTCTCTTTTTTCTTTCTCTCTTTTTCCTTTTCTCTCTCTCTCTCTCTCTCTCTCTCTCTCTCTCTCTCAGCTGCTCATGTGAGTCACCTGTTGTCGCTGTGTTGCTTCACATTTGTCAGGTTAAACGTGGCGGCGTGGTGAGCAGTCTCTGTCCCTCATTGCAGCAGAGATATGTGTTTGTCAGTGAAGAGAAATAACCTCCACACACGTCTTGATGCACATTGATATCAGTGTGAACGCCCATCGAGAGCCGTGACACGGCTTCTTTTTCTGTGTTTGATTTCTGTTCTGTCAGACAATGAATCGTACATTTCACACTTTCACATGTTATTATGAGTCAGGCTGGGGAACTGATCCGTTGAGTTAGAGAATTAGCGGTTGTTTAAATAGCTAACATTCTCCAGCAGTTAGTACCAGCTTGTTGAGTTGTTGCATTGTTACTGTGACCGGTCAGGTTTTACTCACTAACAATACTGCAAGAATATTTTGATAACTTTGAGAAAACGTTTAGAGAATGTTAGCCAACATTCTGAGAACATTTGCTGTTAGCTGAGTACACAGCACTGTATTGTCATTTGCCATATATTAAAATATTAACATTTAATTACAAATTCCAAAGTCTGTTTGGCAGATAAAGTACAAGAAATGTTTTTACACTGTTAGCATTTTGTGTAGTATATGTGCCACTGTATGCATGAGGTGTAAGTGTGTTTCTGAGACAGACAGAACGTTATCTGGTGACGATGAGAAAACTGCACTTTTTAAATGCAGATAACATGCTACAAATTAATGGTGTAAACATAGAATTACTGGAGAATTCCAAATAAACGTGCTGGATAATAATAGACCATAATAACCAACACAGCAGTCAGAGCGATAATGGTGCTTTGTAAAGCACCTCTTTATTGTTAATTAAACACAGATCACAGTTTGACTTTATCCTGTCTGACCGTCTGACAGATCTCCTTGTGCACAACTCGCATCAGGAGCGCATGTGAGGAGGGATGGAGGGTTTCAGATCTGAGGTCTCCAGTGAGATCCACAGATCTGCAGAGTTCATCGTTAACTCTAATGAATCACACCTGAAGCAGCTGATCAAGATCTTTGAGACTGACAGAAACATCCAGACAGGTGTGCTGGAGTAGACTGGAGCTAAACTCTGCAGTTCTGTGGACCTCCAGGAACATGGAATGGAGACCTCTGATGTAGACTAACAATGCAAACATATAATAGAGGGAAAATATAGGTGGTGGCCAGTTTCACCGCAGGCTTGTGAAAGCCTCTCATCAGCACAATAACAGAAGACGAGAGAGAGGAGAAGAGAGATTTTTTTAATAAATGGCTGTTAGCACTTTGTATGAATGACAGAGTCTAAAGTTCAGAACAAACACAGTTTTGTTGCTTTTGGAGTGAGTCAGGCTCTTCGCTTACAAATAACAGTCAGTGGGGCGTCTCAGCAACCCTGAAGGAAATGCCAAAAACATGCTGAAACATCCCGGCCTGCCCCTTCATTCATCTCTCTGTTACTACACGCCTCAACCTCTCATTCTTTATCATGTGTTTGTCTCCTAAAAATACCATCCTCAGCCCACACAGCTTTATTTATCAATGTGTGTCTTAAAGCCAAGGGAGCTGTCTTCCACATATACAGCGTTTTGGGACAAAAAGTACTGTCTAGGTAGGCAGCTCAGTAGGTTTTGAGACACTCCTCGTTTGGTAAAATCATAGTATGACAGATTTTGTAGCGTTTCAGCCGACCGTCGGTGATGTATTTAGTCTGTGAGGATGTCGTTCGTTTATGACATACAGGAAAGGACCTGCTACAATTGACAGTTGTTTTTCTCCCCTCGTTTAATCACAGATTATAGATTTAAATGTTATACCACTACATGCGCCGGTGAGATTTGTTTTTGTTCATGTGTGGTTGCGGAGATGGTTGAGCGCTAAGAGGAAGTGATGTCAGCACCAGACACCCTGTCTTACACCTGTCAGACGTTCTCACAGTATCTAGTTGTGCAAACGCTCACCACACAGGCTGTGTCTCAACTGCGGGGAAAACGGGCAGTAATTTAGTCCCGTTTGGCCAAATTTTGGTTTGAATATAAGTGTGCTTGTTTATCCTGCATGATCAGAGCTTAATGGCTTGGAAGATAGTGTGGTGAGTTTCTGAGGTTAGCAAATAAACGTAAGCTTTAATTTGCTTTCAAAACACTTTCGCATGGGCCTGCATGTGCGTAGCAACAAATAACAACCCTAATTTGTTTTGCTAATTTGAAAAATAGCGAAGCAACACGGGCATGCAGCCAAATTACACACCATGTGAATGAAATATGGAATAAAAACTGGCCGAGTGTGTGTGTGTGTGTGGGGCATTCTCATGCCAGTGGGTAATTTCAAAAATTTCATAAAATTAAAAAAATGATGTGCACGGATAGTTTATAATAAACATATGAATATTCCATAAAAATAAGAATAGTGTAATTTGTTTTCATAGTGACTTTGTTAGGCTTTCATTCTTTGTTGCTCTGTCATGACATCACGTGAGCTCTCTCTCACACACACACACACACACACACACACTGTAGTGTCCAGACAGGTCAAAGCAGGAGAACGAGTGAAAGCGATCAGCTGTTCCAGTTCACAGTGATGGAAATGTGAAAAATCATCAGGCAGGTTATTTTCCTGTTTCCCGGCTCCACTCGCCTCATTTTACAGACTGCAGAGATCTGAAGCCTAGCAACCTGAGAGAAACACACAAACACTCCTGCAGAGTGTGTTCAGCAACTCTCTTAGCTGAGTTCTTTGTTTTTGTCCCCACGTTTTGTTTGTGTGCGCGTGTGTGTTCATGTTGCCCTTCCTCCCGTGTGCTCATGGGTTTTTCAAATCACCCTGTGGCCCAGTGGAGCAGGAAGACCCGCGAGCTTATCATTTCCTGTGCTGCCGGCTCTGCCTGAACCATGTGCACGATAAACTCTCTCAGTCTCACACATACACACACACACACACACACACACACACACACGCACACACACACACACACACAAACAAACAGATATTTTTGGTAATGCACACACAAGAGGCCGAAACCCTGATGGTGTGTCTTTGTGTCTGTTTAGAAAGCTGTGTGAAGTGAGGAGTCTGTGTTTTGAATCTTGAGGAGATCTGGTCGGCTCTCCCAGCTGGCGACCGCTGCTTTTCTGTTGGCCAGTTGGCCCCAGCCGTCGTCCAATCAGCACATTCCTCCATGAATACACTGGGATGCTTTTGGCAGGCCACACAGGGTGGGGAAACATTCATATCCTGTGGCCTAACTCTTACACACACTGTGTATGAGACATCACAGCAGTACAGTCGTCGATGGGGTGGCCAATTATGTCGTATTATCACCCGTGATGATAGACCCCCATCAGATTAGATACAGCAAAAGGTTTTTATTTACAGCTTTAAAAACGTGGCCCATGAATTTAAGCAGTGCCTTTAAATCCATCACAGTGAGCTAAATTCTTTCCACTTTTATTGTTTGTTTACGTCCACCAGTTGGAAACATGCATGCACACCCTTCCCATGATTCCACGGGGCTCAGTGCAGCTACATGAATTCCTCGTGTGGCCGCAGGATTGTGAATTCTGTTGAGTTTCGGCAGAAGCCGGAGTGACACTGTCAGTGTGTGCTGATCTGTTTGTGTGTGTGTGTGTGTGTGTGTGTGTGATCCACAGCTGTCCTCTTAGGGTCGGTCTGGGTGGGAGGGGGTTGCTTTAAGTAAATGCACATGAGTACAGTGTTTTGAGTTGTTTTTGGGGAGCGCTCCGCATGGACTTCACCCACAGCCTTAACAGTCATGCTAGTCAAAACCAAACGTGCGCCAAGAGAATGGAGAAGCTGAACAGGGTGAAGGAGAATCATGTGATCGTGACTCACATGGACATCCTTCTGTTTCTTGTGTTTATCTTTCATTTGAAGATGTTTGCTCATAGCTGCACCGTTTTTTGCAAGCTTGCATTGAGAAATGGTTTCCAGAGTTCACAGGCTGTTGCTTTCGGCAGACCTGTTCCCTTGTGCACTAGTGTTTGTGTTCATGTTGTCTTGCAACACAGAAGACAATAGAAAGCTCCTGTGAGGGTCACGTAGAGCAATGAGAGACTAGATGTTTACCGTTCCTGAAGATCTGAATGGTGCTTGTCTACAAAGTCCTGTACCCACCATACTTTTTAAACTGTATTTACATTTAACGCTTCTTTAAATGGAACGCGCCATGTGCGTCTTATGGAATTTCTGACATTAGCACTGCAGTGTCTTTCTGTAAAGAACGCTTTAATATACACATGCCTGTAGACCTCTGATGAGCCAGAGGCAACTGTGGCAGGAACACAGAACTTCTGTAAGATGTTGTGAAATATACAGTGAGAGAGTCTTGTGTGTCCAGCCATTACACAGAGAGAAGCTCAAACGATACGACTCTGTTCCATCACGTCACAACTGCATTTGTAGCTTTGTAACAGTAACAGTGTTTGTGTTGTGGTTTGTTTTTACAGGTGACATTACTCAGAAAGGCTATAAAAAGAAGCGAGCAAAACTTCTCGGCCCTTACGTTCCTCATACCCAAAGTAAGAAACTTCCTGTTTACTCATTTCTCTTTTTGTTTCCTCTGTTTTCTTCACTGTAACGCTATTTAACGTTGTTTTACGTTACACTGTTTAACATACAGTAAGATTGTGGTGTAAAGGTGTGACGTTTGTCACGCTGTGTTAAGTTATGTTGTACGGTTGTGTTTTAATAAATTCTTCATAGATATGTAAATCTTTGCTGCATCCTAGTGGTGATCAGTAGAACTCCACCTGCTACCAGACACGAAACTGGCATACACACACACACTTATACACACACACACAAAATATTAACTCTGCATTTATTATAAGACCACATTTAGAATAAAGTGCACATGTAAAACAGTCTTGTGGCAAAATGTAGCTATTACTAAGTGGAAACTTTGAGTAATCATGGCGTACGTTAGCACCCAGCCGCTCGTCTCTGCCTCTGATCTCTGGTGTGTGTTAGTGGCCACACACACACACACACACTCACATACACTTTTTCATGTTTATGGGGAAGTTCCACAGACGTAATGTTTTTTATACTGTACAAACCGTATACTCTATCCCCCTACACCTAAACCCAACCCTCACCGAAAACTTTCTGCTATTCTACTTTTTCAAAATGAATCATTCTTTGTGATTTATCAGCTTATTTCCAAAAAATGTCCCAACGAGGTCATTATTTACTGGTATTACTATACTTGAGGGGACATTTAGCCCCCATAACGTAGTGAATACCAGGACCACACACACACACACACAGGTTTTCTGTGAGTAGCGCCCCCCTGACGGCCCCTCAGTGAGGGTGGAACTGAATGCGTTCACTGCGCTGGTGGGTTTCGACACTTCAGTAATGCGTCATCTTCATGTTCCTCTTTCCATAATTGCATTCACTGTGTCGTCGCATGTGTTTGCACAGTAGCTTCAGCATGTCTAATGTGTCACACTCATGCGCTGAAATGATGCAACAGATGTTCTCCGTACAGACCCCAGTGGTCCTCAGAGGTGCTTTGAAGTTACAGTTCACCCCCGTCTGTTGTTTTAAACTGTCTCTGTTACTGCGCCCATGTCACCAGGTTCTGCTGCCTTGATTTTTGTTCATTTTTAACCCCCAAAAATGTCAAATTTTCAGCTTTAAATTTATAAAGAAGTATATCAGTTGAAGCCTGATACAAAATATGGTGATTTATTTATCAAATTACTTTCATTTGTATTTTTCCAAGTTTTTTTTTTTAAATGAAAGGGTAAATTAACAGCCTAGTTTTATTGTTTTTTTATATTAAAGCATAAAATGATCTTTAGCACACACTTGACATTTTCTGCATGTGTGTGTCCGTTACAGTGTGTGGAGTTTTTGTTTAATCTGCTATGATCTCTACAGATGCACCCATGAGTATCAGGTTGACCCCGGGTCATTCCTCAAACCCCGCCTCCAGCCCTAACTCCGCCCCTACCCCTGCCCCACGGCAGCACCGAGCTCACCGCAGGGGGGGGGCACGCGATGACCGCTACAGGTCAGGTAACTGAATTCAGATCAGTCTAGCTTTACTTTGTGCATTTCTGATGGAAGTCAAATGAGGTGTGACACAGAGTCTCAGTGTGAACACACAGCTGTCCTGAAGATACAGTGAATTCTCTGTCTGTTTAGCATCTGGAATCTCTGTTCTGTGACATTACTGGATGTCTCATTGTGTTACTGCGTTCCCTCAATTTATCTTCTGTCTTTCTCTTCTGCTCCTCATTCCTCTCGCTGGTCTGTAAGATATCCACACAGAGGCTGTGCAGGCAGCTCTGGCCAGGCATAAAGAGCAGAAGATGGCCCTTCCCATGCCCACCAAACGCCGGTCAGCCTTTGTCCAGTCTTCTGCAGAGAACTGTACCCCTCCTGGTAAGTCACCACAGACCTTCTGCTGCTGCTTCTGTTCAGATCTCTGCAGACTGGTGGGGTCAGAACATGCAGATACACCAGAAGACTTACAGCACCCTCAGATATGCCCAGATCATTTCCACAGGGTTCCCACAGTCCTGTTGAATAATAGATGGAAATATCCAAGAGTTTTAATTCTGATTTACAGCTCTGAATTTTGTAGATGCGTTTCTTAGTTTTCTGTTTTGGATTTCTAGTTTTGCAAACTCTAAAATATTTTGTTTAACACTTTGCTAAATATTTTCGGTACATTGATTCTGTCATATTGGTGGTTTGTCATAACGTGCAGAGCTTGTTTTTATGTCTTGCAAACGTAAACATTTGGTTTTTCATGAGTGACTGTTCATATTTGTGGTGGGATCAGAAACGTTCAAAAACGTTGAATTAATGTTGGAAAAAATCCTTGTCATAATATGCGTTGTCATTGACTTTATTGTATCTGTAATATTCTCACCATATTTATTATTTAACCTTTTGTTTTTTCCTGGCGCGTTTATGCATAAACAGCTAACCGTACTTTGTTCGCAGATACCTCATCAGCGTCGGAGGACGAGGGCTCTCTGCGCAGGCGTCAGGCTGCAATCAGTGCAATGCTGTCTCAGAATCTGCAGAGTCCCGACTGCTGGATCAACCACTCGGTTCAGAGCTCCTCCACCCCCTCCTCGGCCTCCTCCACCCTCTCCCATGGAGACGGCAAAACTCCCAACCACAGCCAGGGGCAGATCAGCGCCCTCGCCGACGTGCTGGCACACACACGCATGGGTACTTCATTCATGAGTCATACACAAACACACACGTGTAGGTAAACAAAACATCTGATACACAACAGAGCTGCAGTTTTGTGCTTAAACTTACCTGCGTCAGTTCACTTGACCCAGTTAGGGCAAGACAAAGGAACCACAAATCTTAAGGCTCCTCCAATACACATGAATGCACATAGTTTCACAGGTGAGTAGAACAGCCTATATTTTATGGTCCTGCACATTATATTGATCTAAATATATTTAGATCACTTAACTGAGTGATTGCTGTCAGGATGTGAAGAGACTTTCAACCAGCAGAACAAAACATGATTCTGGAAGAAATGTCAACTTGGCCTTTAACTGAAGCTGTTAGTCTCCAGTCGTGCATGTCATGTTTAATATTGAGCTGTTAACACACGAGTCGCTGTGTTGTGTCCTCACTGCAGAGAGGAGCAGTGTTCCTCCTGATGTCACGTTCTCTGCGCCTCACGAGAGGAACTCCAGAGTGGATCTGGCACCCAGCATCGCTGTGAGGGGCGTGAGTCGCGGCCAGAGTCGCTCCAGCGTGATGGAAACCGCCGACGGTCAGCTCAGCGTCTCTCTCTCTCTCTCTAGATTCATTTACACTGTTCTGTGTTGTCGTTTGACCATCTCATGTTGCTGACATCTGAGGACGTTCATGAGATGCTCTCTGTTTACAGGTGTTCCAGCGCACAGCCGAGTCTCCACTAAAATTCAGCAGCTGCTCAACACATTGAAGAGACCCAAGCAACCGCCACTCAGTGAGTTCTTCCTGGACGACACTGATGACATTGTGGAAGGTATAAATCATATTTTACAGTGTAATATTTAAACACCCCCTGTGGTGAACGTTTTTGATGTTGTTTATGTGGTGTTTATAAGCTCCTTAAAGCTGCAGTTAACCAAAGACGGCTTCATAAACATGTTTTGAACCCCCCCCTTTTTTTCATGTCACAAACGTGTTGTAACCAATCACATTAAAGAGTGGATTGAGTGAGTCAGGTAGTCCAAGCTGGTTTGGTTGAGTGGAGGCGGGGACTAATTTGCATATTGATATTAATTCAGCATATTTAAAAGGAATTGAAAAATGAAGGGTGTCGAGTTACATTCACGCTGTTTAAAGGCACAGAGTAATTGTTTTCACAGGAAATGTTTAAATATAATTAATTGTATATATTGTGAATTTTCCCTTCGTCTTTTTCCCCAGTTCCACGGCCAGATCCCAACACACCTCGGCCGGAGGGCCGGCAGGTCGTTCCAGTGAAGGGGGAGCCACTGGGCGTGGTCAGTAACTGGCCCCCGGCCCTGCAGGCTGCACTGGCGCGATGGGGGGCCACGCAAGCCAAGAGCCCTGCCCTCACTACCTTAGACATCACTGGCAAACCACTCTACACCCTCACCTATGGTCAGATGTCAAACTGTTTAGTGTGCATTAGTTGAACTACAATTAACTACCCAGTTTCATTCTGTTGTTGTTTTTTTGATTGCTGCATCGGTTGTCTGTATTACCCTCTGCTCTGTAGGTAAACTGTGGAGTCGCAGTTTGAAGTTAGCATACACGCTGCTAAACAAACTGGGCACCAAAAATGACCCAGTGCTGAAGCCCGGAGACAGAGTAAGACACTTCAACACATTATGTATAGCTGCGTGCTACAGAAATGTACAGCTGTCACTTTAACACAGTGTCTGATTTTCCACATCTGTCCAATAGGTGGCGCTAGTGTATCCCAACAGTGACCCGGGCATGTTCTGGGTGGCTTTTTACGGATGTCTGTTTGCTGAAGTCATTCCTGTCCCAATAGAGGTTCCATTATCTCAGAAGGTAGAGTGAGCGTTTTCTTAAGAACGTTATTTGCTATGTATTTTGAGGTGTGTTTTTGCTTTCTTCTGGACAAGGCACAAGACCACGAAATGATCGTCTGATCATTGTATTCGGTCAAACTATGTATACACATGCTGTGAAGGGAGGGCGGGATCTTATGCTTTCAAAGCTAGCTTGCTATTGCTATCCTTTCAAAATTGCCCACCCTAGCGTTTAAAATATTTGTTTGAACAAATTTAAATGTTTATATATTGAATTTATATACGAGAGAGAGAGAGAGAGAGAGAGAGATTATGATATGATGCTCACTGTTGATGTGAATTGTAGGATGCAGGAAGTCAACAGACTGGTTTCCTGTTGGGCAGCTGCAGCGTGTCTCTTGCGCTCACCAGTGAAGTGTGTCTTAAGGGGCTGCCGAAGACGCCTAGTGGAGAAATCATGCAATTTAAGGGTTAGTTCCCCTTTAAATGATCCTCTGTTGCGGCTGTGGTGAGGCAGTGTGATGGAAGCCACGTTTGTGTGTGTTTGTTACAGGATGGCCACGACTCAGATGGGTCGTCACGGATTCAAAGTATCTCACCAGACCACCTAAAGACTGGCAGCCACACATCCCCGCAGCAAACACTGACACTGCGTACATAGAGGTCAGTGCATATATAACTGTATATTACTATATATACTGTACAAT
>JAZGTI010005126.1:0-26218 GCA_036877585.1 Botia kubotai | reverse complement strand
GGTGGACTCTATTAACTAATTAGGTGACTTCTGAAGGCAATTGATTGCACTGGATTTTATTTAGGGGTATCAGAGTACAGGGGGCTGAATACAAACGCACGCCATACTTTTCAGATTTTTATTTGCTTAAAATTTTGAAAACCATGTATCATTTTCGTTCCACTTCACAATTATGTGCTACTTTGTGTTGGTCTTTCACATAAATTCTCAATAAAATACATTTAAGTTTGTGGCTGTAAGGTGACAAAATGTGAAAAAGTTCAAGGGGTATGAATACTTTTGCAAGGCACTGTATGTGGGTAAGCAAACAACAATGGAACCCTTGAATAGACACAAACCCTGTGACATTTCTCAAAATATCCTCTTTTGTGTTGCATAAAGGAAAAAGCCATACAGGTTTGTAATGACATGATCATTTTGGTAATTTAAAATTGTTTTTGACAATTTAAACTATCTCTTTAAATTGAGTTTAAGTTTTGGTAACAGGGTTTTAGAAATTGCAAACTTTATATGGTATTAATGTAAAATAAAATTGCTAATATACCACTATATTTATTTTAACCATCATTATTTGATCATTCTCAGGTCCAGCTAAGAGCACTGCATTTTTGGAGATCAGAGACAGTTAAAAAGTAAATAAATGAGTAAAATGTAAAAAACAAAAGCATAACTGTGTGAATGTACCTCATGTACACAATTAAAGAGCTCCCAGTCGTACAGTGTCATCTGATGAGCCAGATCTTTAGAACTCATCAACTCAAATGTGGACATGGAGCCTGCAGATGGACCTTCCTGCTCAGGCAGTGGAGTCTACAACACAAACACTTGAAGAGTCTGTGTGTGTTTGCGCATGTTCACAGCTGATGTGTGTTTAGTCTATCACTAACCAGAGAGTCAATCTGGTCTCTCAGGCAGACAAACAGACGCCCGTTAATACTCAGGGAGGAAAAGACAGACACATCAGATGCCTTTAGAATCTCTTTATCTAAGAAACACAAACAATCATTATTCAGCGTAAAAAAAGTATAAAACTTACAGTACTGTTTACCTATCTAAATATAAAGTGTGCAGTGTGTGAAAAATGTTTCATACTAACAGTTTCAGTACTGGATGGTGACTGGTCAATGCAGTGTTCCAATAACAAATACAAAAGCTTAAAAGTGGGTGTACGATCAGGAGAACATAAGACTCTCACGAACATGTGATGTTTCGAGGCTCTTCATGATGATGCTCTTTGTGAGAGTCATCCCCCTCTTCTGATCTCTTCTGACAACCTCCTATTGCTGGCAGAATGTGGCTGAGAAGCCTGAGAGTATGGGTAAGCCTACACGGCCTCCCTGCCCCACATATGAGTAGCTTTTGAAGGTCATGTATCATGCTACAAAGAGGTTAGATCTTCCCTGGCAGTGCAAGAAGTCTGCAATCGCTCTTCGCCAGCTCCTCAAGCGATTCCCAGCTGCTCGTGGCCAACAACCTCCTGTGAGTGAAGATACCTCCTGTTATGATGCCTCCCATTGATAAGAGGCCACTCCAGGTCACACTGCAGCTTAATGGTAGGGCATATGCGATCTAGGGATCTAGATCATATGATCTAGGTCCTTAAGATGATCATCTTGTTGTGCCTGCAACCATGACAGTGTAGCAGGCATAGCAAGATGATCATCTTAAGGATTTAGATTGGGGGAGGGGATTTGGGCCATAATGGCTGAGCTGTGCCGCTCCACAGATTTAGCTCTCACGGACACCAAGCAAACAGCTGCTGCCATAGGTTATTCTATGGTGCCAATGGGGGCTACAGAGAGGCATCTGTGGATAAGTCTGGCCAATATCAGGGAGAAGGAAAGGAAGTTTCTTCTCAAATCACCAGTCTCACTCTCTTAGCTTTTCTGCACTTCTGTACAGTTGTGATCTTAAGCTTTTTAGAAATATATTCCATATAGGTTAGGGTTTATGTCTGATACCTCCCTGCCTGGCCCATCCAGAGGGAACCGTCGCCTGAATATTGGCCGACTTCCGGACTCCACTTCCCATGAGCCCTCACGCTACTTCCTGTTTGGCACGTGACCCTCGTCAGCGGCCTATTTAAACACCCAGATTTCTGTACTCTTCACGATGTCTTGTATTGCCTTAATGCGTACATTTCAAAGCATTCTTTCCCTGTTTGCTCACCCGGTTTCATTTGGATTGTTTATTGGATTTACTGATTGTTTGCTGCCTGCCTTTGACCCCGCCTTGGAATACGTTTTGGATTGTTTGCCGCCTGCCCTGGACTTTGCCTGTGTAACATTTGTGATTGTTTGCTGCCTGCCTCGACACCCGCCTGGATTATCGCCTTGCCCTTTTGTACCTGTTTGCTGGTGTTTTGCATACCTGTGTCTGTTGTTAACGCTATTAAAATACTGCAAATGGATCCTCGTGCTATAGCGTCTTTATTACAACCTGTGCTGAGGAGTCGAAGCTTGTCACTGGCGGTTTATTGGGTTGAGCCTCAGTCTCACTCCGAGTGAGAGCTGTGATGCTTGCTATTAGAACTCTGGGAAATCTGGTTTCAAGCCCCACCTAGGACACTTCTAGTACAGGCTGTCCCAGGTCCACGCAGACCAGGAGAGGCCATATTTTTGGTTTAAACTCACCTTGAACATTGGTTTGGTGTCTTGTTGTTTAACTGGAGTTTTCTAGATCCTCATGAATTCACGGGAGCCCTGCAAGGCCTTGCACTTGGGCAGTGGCCCAAGAGAGGTATTTTTGTCACTGGTAGTGTGTGAGTAGGTTGTTATTGTGTTATGTCTATGATGATTGTGCTTCAACACAGCCCATGTGGCAGCAGCACCCCTCAGCATGGCACAGTGTGTATTGCGTTCCCCATAGAGTTAAACCAGATGCAGCGCTGAGTTCCCCATAAAAGGAAAATTTCTTGGTTACATACATGAGTAAGGGAATGACACACTGCATCTGTCAGACAAAGAAATGACACACTCTATAGGTGCCCTAATATACTTACAGGTGCACCTGATGTGCATCAAGCACTGCCGTGGACCAATTATACTGGTGTGATTAGACATGAGATTTAGAAACCGGTCACACCAAAGGCATTTCCCAAACCCTTCCCTTCCTCAGAGAACCGAAGTTACTTATGTAACCAAGACGTTATGTAACCAGGTCACTGTTTATTAGATGTGTATTAACACATTAAAGGCAGGGTAGGTGATTTTTTCCAGAAACAAATTTTATGCTGGTTAAAAGTCTCTTCACATCCTGATAAAGTAGTCTAAATATAATTATATAAATATATATCTTCTGTGGAAAGCACAGGACAATAAAATGTTCATCCAATCATTGCATTCATGTGTGTGTTGTCACCTCCAGCTGAGCTAAGGTGGATGAGCAGGAGATCCTCGCCTGACCCCAACTTATCAGTAACAGCGGTGATGACCTCTCTGACAGACGCAGCAACAGGCGCTCTTATTGTGGTGTAGGTATGATCACTGCAGTACACTTTGAAGAGGACTAGAGCAACAAAAACTTTATAAAAAATATGTATATAATTATATATATAATTATTATGTTTCTATATAAAAAATTATAAAGAACAAAATGATTTTAATAAAGTATTTAAAAATATTAATAACTTATTAAAATACTGTTATTACAGTATTATCACTATAATTATTAATGTTAATACTAATATATAATAACATTGTTATTATTACTATTACACATTCCACAAATTAAATGGTAATAAATTATAATTGTTGGGCCCACTTTGCGAGAGTTTAGTTAAGTTTAGTTAAACACAACATTCAAACTACGTTACTCTTCCACTTAGTTATTCACTCTCCCTGTGACTCTTCCTTCCTGTTAATTCTTCTCCATGTGACTCTTCTTCTTCTCTGTGTCTCTTTGACTCTGTGACCCTTCCTCTTCGTTACACTTTCTGTCTGTGATTCTTTCTCTTTGTGACTGTTGCTCTCTGTGACTTATCCTCTCTGCGACTTTACTCTCTGTGACTCATCCTCTTTGCAACTCTCGCTCTCTGCGACTGTTACTCTCTGTGATTTATTTTCTCTGCGATTCTCACTCTCTGTGACTCATCCTCTCTGTGACTCTAGTTTTCTGTGACTCATCTTCTCTGCGACTCTAGCTCTCTGTGACTCATCCTCTCTGTGACTCTAGCTCTCTGCGACTCTCACTCTCTGTGACTCATCCTCTCTGTGACCCATCCTCTCTGTGACTTTTCCTTTCTGTGACTCTAACTCTCTGCGACTCATCCTCTCTGTGACCCATATTCTCAGTGATTCATCCTCTCTGCAACTCTCACTCTCTGTGAATCATCCTCTCTGTGACTCATCCTCAATGCCACTCTCACTCTCTGTGACTCATCCTCTCTGTGACTCTCACTCTCAGTCAGTCATCCTCTCTTCGACTCTTGCTCTCTGTGACTCTTCCTCTCTGCAACTCTCGCTCTCTGTGAATCATCCTCTCTGCGACTCTCACTCTATGTGACTCATACTCTCTGTGACTCATTCTCTCCGCAACTCTCGCTCTATGTGACTCATCCTCTATTCGACTCTTGCTCTCTGTGACTCTAGCTTTCTGTGACTCATCCTCTCTGCGACTCTCGCTCTCTGTGACTCATCCTCTTTATAACTCTCGTTCTCTGTGACTCATCCTCTCTGTGACTCTCACTTTCTGTGACTCATCCTCTCTTCGACTGTAGCTCTCTGTGACTTATCCTCTCTGCGACTCTCACTCTCTGTGACTCATCCTCTCGGCGACTCATCTTCTCTGTAACTCTCGCTCTCTGTGACTCATCCTCTCTGCGACTCTTATTCTCTGTGACTCATCCTCTCTGCGACTCTCACTCTCTGTGATTCATCCTCTCTGTGACTCTCGTTCTCTGTGACTCATCCTCTCTGCGACTGTTGCTTTCTGTGACTCATCCGCTCTACAACTCTCGCTCTCTGTGACTAATTCTCTCTTCGACTCTTGCTCTCTGTGACTCTGACTCTTCCTCTCTGAGACTCTCGCTCTCTGTGACTAATCCTCCCTGCGACTCTCACTCTCTGTGACTCATCCTCTCTGCGACTCTTCCTCTGTGATTCATCTTCTCTGCAACTCTCACTCTCGGTGACTCATCCTCTCTGTGACTCTCGTTCTCTGTGACTCATCCTCTCTGTGACTCTCGCTCTCTGTGACTAATTCTCTCTGTGACTCTCACTCCTTCGTTCTCTGTGATTCATCTTCTTTGCGACTCTAGCTCTCTGTGACTCATCCTCTCTGTGACTCTTGCTCTCTGTGACTCATCCTCTCTGTGACTCTTACTCTCTGTGACTCATCCTCTCTGCGACTGTTGCTTTCTGTGACTCATCCGCTCTGCAACTATCGCTCTCTGTGACTAATTCTCTCTGTGACTTTCACTCTCTTTGGCTCATTCCCTCTGCGACCCTCACTCTCTGTGATTCATCCTCTCTTCAACTCTTGCTCTCTGTGACTCTTCTTCTCTGTGACTCTCGCTCTCTGTGAACTCTCTGCAACTCTCGCTCTCTGTGACTCATCCTATCTGTGATTCATCCTTTCTGCGACTGTTGCTCTCTGTGACTCATCCTCAATGCCACTCTCACTCTCTGTGACTCATCCTCTCTGCGACTCTCACTCTCTGTCAGTCATCCTCTCTTCGACTCTTGCTCTCTGTGACTTTTCCTCTCTGCGACTCTCGCTCTCTGTGACTCATCCTCTCTGCGACTCTCACTCTCTGTGACTCATACTCTCTGAGACTCTCGCTCTCTGTGACTCATCCTCTCTTCGACTCTTGCTCTCTGTGACTTATCCTCTTTGCGACTCTAGCTTTCTATGACTCATCCTCTCTGTGACACTCGCTCTCTGTGATTCATCCATTCTGCGACTATTGCTCTCTGTGATTCATTCTCTCTGCAACTCTTACTCTCTGTGACTCATCCTCAATGCCACTCTCACTCTCTGTGACTCATCCTCTCTGCGACTCTCACTCTCTGTCAGTCATCCTCTCTTCTACTCTTGCTCTCTGTGACTCTTCCTCTCTGTAACTCTCGCTCTCTGTGAATCATCCTCTCTGCGACTCTCACTCTCTGTGACTCATACTCTCTGCGACTCTCACTCTCTGTGACTCATTCTCTCCGCAACTCTCGCTCTATGTGACTCATCCTCTCTGCGACTCATCCTCTCTTCGACTCTTGCTCTCTGTGACTCTTCCTCTCTGTGACTCTAGCTTTCTGTGACTCATCCTCTCTGCGACTCTCGCTCTCTGTGACTCCTCCTCTCTACAACTCTCGCTCTCTGTGACTCTCACTCTCTGTGACTCATCCTCTCTTCGACTGTAGCTCTCTGTGACTTATCCTCTCTGCGACTCTCATTCTCTGTGACTCATCCTCTCTGCGACTCTTCTTCTCCGTAACTCTCGCTCTCTGTGACTCATCCTCTCTGCAACTCTTACTCTCTGTGACTCATCCTCTCTGCGACTCTCACTCTCTGTGATTCATCTTTTCTGCGACTCTGGCTCTCTGTGACTCATCCTCTCTGTGACTCTCGTTCTCTGTGACTCATCCTCTCTGCGACTGTTGCTTTCTGTGACTCATCCGCTCTGCAACTCTCGCTCTCTGTGACTAATTCTCTCTTCGACTCTCACTCTCTGTGACTCATCTTCTCTGTGACTCTCATTCTCTGTGACTCATCCTCTCTGTGACTCTTACTCTCTGCGACTCTCGCTCTCTGTGACTAATTCTCTCTGTGACTCTCACTCCTTGACTCAATCCCTCTGCGACTCTCACTCTCTGTGATTCATCCTCTCTTCGACTCTTACTTTCTGTGACTCTTCCTCTCTGAGACTCTCGCTCTCTGTGACTCATCCTCTCTGCAACTCTCGCTCTATGAGACTCTCACTCTCTGCGACTCTTGCTCTCTGTGACTCTTACTTTCTGCGAATCTCACTCTCTGTGACTAATTCTCTCTGCGACTCTTGCTCTCTGTGACTTTTCCTGTCTAAACTCACAGTCCTTGAGTCTTGCAGGGCCATAATTTATCTCTGGATATAATGTTCTGCTCGATTATTGTCCAGACTTCAAAACCAATTAACAATGTTCCAAATTAAATTGGGCAGCAAATATTGGTGCACCCTGATTGATGACTTACTCTCATCGGTGCTCCTAATTGGCTGTCGCTTCTGCAGTCTGTCACTCCCTGTGCTGAACTGACGCAGCAGAACTTTGTGCTATAATGAAAGAGAATTATTACATGGCAATGATTCAGTACTGAAACAACAATTAACAAAACTGTAAGATTTGTGTTTGATGTTCACCTTTTTCTGAAAGGGCTTGTCATCATCTGAACTGCAATACAAATTAATTAAAGAGGATTAAAATAAGTAAAGGACTGATCTTTGTTATCTGACAACATTTGAAAGACTCTGGTCTCACTTTCGCTTGATGATCTTCTCTAGTTTAGGCATCTGGTCTTTCAGAGATGGAATAAGTCTAGAATCTTCATACACAGCCTCATAAAACTCCTGCAACAAACAGCAGAATGGACACTTCCACGTAAGACCAAAACTCTGATTTAACACTCAGTCACGCTTTGATAAGATAATTAAGCCAACACAAATGTCAGTGAAGGTGCTGACCTGGAGAAAGTTAAAAGAGCTGTCTTCCTCTTGCAGGTGGTCTGTGTTGATGGCAGCCCACTGTAAGACCAGACGAATCACTCTGCGTTTGTTATTGATTGTGTAATCCATCTTCTCCTGCTCACTGCCCTGAGAAGCCTGGGCGTGATAGGTGCACCACTGCTAAGGACTAACATTCAAAACGGAACTCCAGTGGCTCTGAAAGGCTCTGTCAACAATATACAGTATTATTTCTGAAATTCTGTAATCTATTTCTGTAAAGGCACATTGACAGTCCCCTGTAGGCTAAACTGAGTAAATGCACAACGTCTGTTAAAATAGTCTGCCCAGCAAGACGGTTCTTCTTCATGTGTTTGCGAGTTTCACTTGCAAATTGTCTATTCAGACCAGTAAACTAGCTGAATGAAAATGCACATTTACTCTCTGACAGCAGGTGGCGCATATAACATAAAAACCAGAAGCAAGCAGCAGCCGTGAATAATATCACTACATTAATAAATTATAGCAGATAATAGTTCAATGAGGAAAGATGAAGAAAAAAATGACATTTGATGTGCCACAAAATTGTATGATGATAAATGACAAAAAAAAACATGCAAATGTTTGTGTCAGTGTAAATAGACACATTAACATCAATTGATTTGATTCATGATTTGATATTTCTTGGGAGAGAACAAGCCTTTATAGAAGGTACAATGTAACTAATGTAATTAAATTTAATCAGTCAGCACAGATGAAAAGAAGTGTGTGAAAGTGTTGTCAAGGATATTGGGCCATGAGGAGTGAACACAGCTGACTGTTTGGGACAAAAACACAGTGCATAAGCAAAAAGTCATCCAAAGCAGGATCTAAAGAGAGAGAGAGAGAGAGAGAGAGAGAGAGAGAGAGAGAACAATTTACATCATAGTGTCTTTATAATGTTATGTGTTGCTGTTTCTGCTTAAGATTGACTTGCCCACTCAAAGCATGTAAATCTGCGACAGTTTAAATTATTTGTAAATGAAATAATAATAGTAACAATTAAAAGGCCTTTATTAGACTTCAATTGACACTTATTAATTTTAGAAGAAAATTATCTTTAAAAAAAAAATTATCTTTTTTTAGAAGAATGTGAGTTCTGTGTGTTTACCTGATTCTGTGAATTGGGAGTCAAGTTTCATGGTCTCCAGAAGGTGTTCCAGGATCTTCTCTGGGGTCCCAGACATCACAGTATACCTGAAGAACAGGTAAATCCAATCAAAACCTCCAAACATGACATAATGTAGACTTTAATTAGCTAATAAGGTGTTAGCAGAATACTGCTGAACAGTTTGACATTTGTTTTGTATTGATTAATTATTGATTTACAGTTCATTAAAATTGACGGAAAAAATGAAATTTACTTTAGAGGAGAAGAACTGGAACTTCTGCTGTTACTTTTCTCCAAAACTAACACATCCTCCTCATGTTCCTTCAAACGGACAGTGTTTGCCTCCACATCCTGAACATATTTGCATGAAATATATGATTAGTTGTAATTATAAATAATCTGAAAATAAGTGTATGTGATCTGTTAAAGTGTAAAATGACTGGTTAGGCACATACACACAGGAAACACATCCAGACAGAAGGAAATGCTGAGCTCAGCTGATGTTGGATTAGTGCTGTTGTGATAGTGTTTGGGACATGAGATATTTGACCTTAGCAGATCTGAACTCACTGTTCACAGCACATCAAGCTGTTGAAGTCATTCATTGTGTTTGCCACTTAATGTTTCTTTAATTTATTGTTGTCATTGTTGTCAGCATACCTACCAGTAGATGGAGACTTATACTAACTTGGGTTATCACCTACAGAATTTCCCTGCCTTGTTCTACCAACTCCTACTATCTTTATTTAAGGACCCTCTAAAATCTTTATTATTTTTATTTCAATAAATATAATAAAGTTGTAAATGTAGTCAGGGCTATTATCTTTAATAAGAAAAGAATAATATAACTATACCTCTAAAACTTACCTCTCCAAGGTTTAATGTCAATTTGGCAATAAAATTAACTAAAATAATATTAAATAATAAATTTTATATCATTAAAACTTAATTTAATATTAATTATTAATTATAAAACAACAAACGTATATGTCCAGTAAACACAAACACAGATATGTTAAACATTTTATAGCTGATATATTGGGTGTTGTGATATTTAATTTTTGTACAAATGGTCTTCTTCATATACTGTCTCTGCATTTCAGCTTTACACATTTTATGCATAAACAGCAATCACAGTTTACATAATATTATTGGTTCTGTTCTCCCCACAGACACTATGACCACACCCTCACTATCTGGCTCAGCTTCTGCTTACACACACTTTGGTTTTCCTGAGCTCAGCTCCCTTTTACCTCGGTTATTACAGCACTGAGGTTTTACAAAGCGGGAGATTACACATACACACGTGGACAATTACACAATAATAAAATTGTAATTATGTATGGTGTTCTTTCAAAAAAACTCTTAAGTAAAATGTAAATATTCTGGTACCTATTATTTAAGAGTATGGTGATCATTTAGTACCATTATTTAGTATCAATTAGTAGTATGTATCAAAATAGAATGGTATTACCATCTAATACCATCACTGTACCATCATACTGTTACAATACAATTTTTTGTAAGGGTACATTATAAAACATTTGTTTTCTTGTATTTCTTTAAGTATGCATTGTGAAGAAGGACCCCTGACCCTCAGGATCCTGTTAAAGTCTTCCTTGTCCACTCTTAGGAAGTGGCAGTTGTCCTCTCTGAGTACAATGGATGCTGCCCGAGGTGCATCATTCACCAGAGCTAACTTTCCAAAATCATCTCCCTCATGAAGTGTGCATACTACACCCTGCAAGGAGACAAAAGCCTGTGGGTCAACAATGTGATGCTTTTTTACTTTATCCAGAAACATGAATGTGTTAATTATTAATTAGTTAAAATGCAATTCATACAGAAAATAAGTTGGAAACTTGACACTGTTTAAAAATATTATTACGAAAACATTTGCCCAACAAGTTATGTCAGTGGGTGTAACTATGCACTAAACTATTTTGTTGTCTTGTGAGGAAGAAAACTATAAAACAGAAAGTGCTGTCACAGAGACAACCCTGCAGCCCTTCCGACTATGTGTCAACCTCTGTATGCTTCTTCTGAAATACCAGATAATTGACCTTTATATGACATGGCGAGGATTGTTTAGGTCAGATAGTATAATCCATGACATTTGCAGATGCAGATGATATTTACTAAGATAAAATACTTTTCATCACCTGTATTACCAGAAAAAAGAGTGCGGGCAGATATAAAAACATCTCTGTAGCTCGCACACATTTTCCTGGCACAGTTTCTATGTGAACTGTAATTGGCTGAAGTGTGATTAGCTGGCCTGCATTACCACATATTAAAATCTTAATTGGTCTGTTGAATGTAAAACATTAGTGCAGAATTACTAGTCTGACCTTCCCATAGATCACCACATTAACTGAGCCCTTCAGGATGATGTACCAAGACGTCCCCTCCTCCCCTTGATTGAACACTAGAAACAGAAGAACTCAATAATTAACACAACACAAGATTTTATAATACACAGACAGCACAGTACACAGATTAGACATAATCTCATCTGGAATTCATTAAATCCATTTAGCATGTTCTGTAGGGTTTGACTTGAGTTTGTGAAGTTAAACAGATTAAAACACACTTACACACTGTGCCTGCTTTTGCATGGGACTCAAATATTAGAACGGAAGCTAATTCCCTCTTCACCTGAAGAGAAAAGAGAATCCAACATTTTACATTACTAACAAACAAAAATGTCACAATGTAACTATAAAAAGGAAAATCACATTTCCCTAAAAGTACTTAACATTTAAACAACACACATGAATACCAGTTTGCTATTCATGCAGTAGTCTGAAAAATCACTATACATAAACTATTCATGAAAAATCATTAATAATTCATCCAGAGCAGCTCACTTGTCTGGATTTATATAAAGAAGTTTAGCAGAATGTTCTTGCAGCTGTTTTCCATACAATTAAAGTACCTAAAGCCATGACTTGCAATATTGTTGTATTATACTCTTAAAATCTGCCCCTGCAGAACACAGATGTAACACGGATGTAGAACAACACGAGGAATTAAGGAGTTAATAATGACAGAATTTTATTTTATGAGTGAAACCTTTAAATGGTTACACCAGACAGATTTCATGGAAACTCATTTTTTGTGGACTTACAGTGGTGGAGAGATGAGATAAGGCTTTAATATGCAGCAGCTCCTCATAAATGATCTCCAGGTCATCTACTGTCCTCTGTCCAGGCCTGCAGTAGGGACAATGGTGTCATCCAGAAGATATGACTTTGAAACTTATTCTGATATTTAAAACAAAAACATTCTGCCCTGGTGCAGACATTACCTGCAGAACTTTTCAAAGGTCTCTCCTTCAGGGCATATAAGAACCTAATCACTCTTTACAGAGGATTGTGTGAAAGTTCAGAGGAAAGCAGCCAAACAGAGGCAGATTTGGTTCACTGAGGCCTTTATGTATAATTCTAAGGCCTCAGGGAAGCATTATGACTCAGATTTGAATGTGAGAACGTACTGTTTCTGCAGGATCATTCGCAGGTGGGCATCAGGTCCGATCTGAGAGAGGAGAAGGAGGGTATCCTGTAGCTCTTCATCACTCTCTTTTTTTTCTTCCTCGTTAGGGAGGGAAGCATCCTCCATTTCGTCCTCCAGGAAGCGATAGAACAGATACTTATCTTGGAAACTCAGCTCCTGGTCCACTAAAGCACATCACAAGACAGGAGTCAGGTCACAACACAAACAGATAAACTAATACAGACATAGCACAAACAAAACTTTAATCTTTAGTTTAGCTTTGGACACAAAAACTGTAAATGTTTTTTTCTGAAGACAAATGATCATCGGCATGATGTATCTTAATATAGAGCTACTCAGTTGCTGAGTACAGATGCAGTACTCACGTTTACTGCCTTAAGCAGAGACTGACCTGCATGTAATAGCTGATTACACACGTATGACATACACACCGTGATTTAAAACCCCCTCCTCCAGCAGCACCTGCCACATGCCCACAGCCTGGACACGAGAGTTCACACAGGAAGTGTGCTGCAATAGCCAGTCAACAAGCTCTGTGCCCATACAGCACTGCCTGCAACACACCAATGCAGATATGAAGAAAACAATAATAAACCAGACTAATAAACCAGATTAATAATACTAAACCAGATTAATAAAGTATTCATATTACTAAACCATTAATAAAGTAAATGTGAACAAACAACTAATTATAACAAATAAAAATAAGTTTCCTTTATTATAAAAAACTAATAATGTATTTAAATATACAGTAATGGAGATTAAAAAAAGTTAACATGTCTTCAGACACTTACCTATATGTCTTCATGTGATACTTCCTGTCTCTGATCATGTGAGGTGTTTGGCAAAGGATGATGTTTCGTAACACTTTACCTGCCCGCAAGATCTTTTCTGAAGGCATCTGAGAGACACACAGAGAGAAAACACTCTATACACACACAGGTGAGGTCACAGAACAAACAGATGTGCCTGACACATGTCAGTCTATCAAAATATTGGCAGGCAGTGTTACTGTACATTGTTTTTGGCTTAAACTCTTCAATAATAAATGGCTGCTGTATGTGGAATAAACAGCCAGGATGAGTTATAAAAATATCATCTCACATACTGAGTCATGACATTTCCCTTCCAACCATCATGACTGTCACATAACTGATTTTACTAGGCTTACAGTAAAGTCTGGAGCAAGTGGTCATTCTTCCTATTTATAATCATAAACTCAGACAATAAAGCTCATGACTCTAAGATCAGGCTGTGTTGAACAGAATAGGTATTACTTTGTATTTGCAATATGGTTCCATTTGGTAACATTAGTTAATACACTAGCTAGCATAAACTAAAAAGGGACGTTTTCATAGCATTTCTTATTCTTTCTTAATGTTAGTTAATGCACATACAGTCCTTCATTGTTTGTTCATGTTAATTCATTGTGCATTAATCTGTTCAAAAACCACCCACCCAAAATGTTTGCAGTTCCTAAACGATGTGACCTACAGACAAAATTGTCTATCTTCTAAAAAGAAAACCCTTAAAACCCTTGGAACATTATTGTCCAAGTGTCAGAATTATAAAGAAAAAAGAAGAAAAAAGAGTGTCCACATACAAATCAATGTAAGTACATCATATTCTGTTGAGCTTTTAAACATTTTTGAGCATAATATACATAAGTTTGTTCCTGGATTACATAACAGTGGAACATTCTACAAGACTGACTCTGCCTTTTGTTATACGAAGCCACAAACACAGTAAAGCGATTTAAGAAAACATAATTTTTTTATTATTTGCAGCATTATGCAAAGCACAATTTTTGTTGCCAGCATATTTAGAGACATCCTGACAAAACAAAACAAAAACCCAAAGGACTTCTGGCTGTAAATGTGACAAAAACACACAGAGGTCTGACAAGCTGGTTAAGCAGTGGACTGGAAATGACCCGAAAGGTCAGAGGAACAGGAAGTAAAGAAAGAAAATAGGAAGAGGAAACCAGAGGGCACTAGTTTATGTTTACATTTCAGACAAATGCCGTATTCTTGGTATCTTAAGGAAGGATGTCAAATCCGAACTGACGCAAACAGGAGAAAGAATAAGAATCAAGCTCTGAGTTCTTCTGACAGTATCAAACACTGTCAATACTGAATTATTAATTGGCTTTACTGATGTGTTACATATTAGTAATATAGTATTCAAAAACAGATGACTCAACAAAAGAAGCAAAACATGACCAACAGTTGTTTTTGCATATAATCTTAATTTCCCATTTGCTCTGTGAATAAAAGCATTTGAGCATAATAAACATGGGAAAGTGTGAAAAAACATGAAAAGCACACTATTCAAAATGTGTTATAGATGATATATAGAGATCTGCATTTTTGTGTAAAAACAAACCTTTCTCAAGTGTCTGGATGATGATCCAGGAGAACATTTGCTCAGGTTCTCCTTGTCAGGCATTTCTGTGTTATAAACAAAAAAATTAATAAAAATATTATAATATTTTTAAAACCTGTCTAAAATGAACATCAAACATTTAGAGAGAAAACACTCTGTATTATCAATCTTCAAATGTCAAAGATTCAGCAGAAGACACACTGAAGAAAGAGGATTAAGTATAAGACATGGTGGAGATGCAGGATGAGTGTAGTCTTCAATACTGGGTCCTGAGGGGCCGCAGGGAGCAAAACATGGTCATTAGCCATACATCATAAGCTTTCTCCTCAGGAACAATAACCCTCTTAGACTATCGCCCTGGAGTCTTATCTTAAATAAACACCACTGTGCAAAAGTCTTAGGCATATTAGATGTTTCACCTGATATAACATGTTTTTAAGATGTTTGTTTATATCTTCTGCTTTAGTGCATCAGTAAGAAGCATTCATAGATTTCTTGTAAAAAATCAACCTGTAAAAAACCTGTAAAAATCAAGTGAAATATTATGGTCCTATAACAGATGCTATTTACAGTATAAATAGACAAGATCAAGCTCTTACTCAATTCTACACATCACACAGACGTTTATAAACAAAATGCATATCATTTGCATGTAATATATTTGCATATTGATAGATATATTAACAAAATGCTCACATTGGTTCCTCAGATCTGTGTATCAATACTAGGATCTGTTTACAGAAGAAAAGTGTAGCCCTCCGGGTGTCACAGAAGCACCAGGCTCCACCCACATTTAGCGATCACATTCACCAGAGTACTAATCACCTGCACCTGTTATCAATCAAGGACACTATAATAGCACACACACACTCCACTCACCCTTTGTCTGATTTTAACCACGGAAACAGACTCATCTCCAGTTCTGCTCTAGATCGTGTCTCCACGATCTCCTTTGTGTTCTCCAGTGTGTGTTGTGTTTGCCTCACCTTTATCTCTAACTCCATAGTCATCACCAGTTCCTGGACTCCATTGTTTGTATCATCCTTCTTATACCTGTTATATATCTCTAGACATTATCTTTTATCATACTTACCTGTTTACATTATCCAACTGCAGCAATAAATACACCTGTCGGTTAAACTAACATCTTGTGTGTGAGTCTGCGACAGGCATGGATCCGATCCAGGAGCTGGTGGATTCACTACGCCGGGTTATCCACACTACTACAACAACAACAACACAAGCACCTGTTTCACCTCCTGCCACTTCCACTTCCGGACCGATTATGTCCCATAAGATGTCTATTATATGCCATCCCTATGTAAGCTGGAATGCTTATATTTTGCTCAACATTCTGTGGCTTTATCGGTTCAGTCAACAAAATCGCTTCTGGTGGCCCAACATGGCTAATGACATCAGAAGATACGTGAGGTGATGCCAAGAGTGTGCCATTTCAAGAACCCCTTGACATCTACCATCAGGTAAACTCTTACCTCTACCCACTCCTCAGCGTCCCTGCTCACCCTAGGAGTAGACTTCATTACAGATCTACCAGCTTCTGACGGGAACACATGCATTCTGGTGGCTGTAGATCGTTTCTCCAAAGCATGCCGAATGATATCCATGAAAGGACTCCCAACTGCCATGGAAACTGCAGAGGCATTATCCAACCAGGTATTCAGAAACTTTGGCATTCCATAGGATATTGTCTCTGACAGAGGACCACAATTCATCTCATGAGTGTGGAGATCTTTTTTCTCTCTCCTAGGTGTGACTGTAAGCCTATCTTCTGGATATCACCCTGAAAGCAACGGCCAAACAGAGAGAAAGATCCAGGAGATAGGTCGCTACTTACATACCTTATGTCATGGTCACCAGAACTCCTGGAACCGATTCCTCACCTAGGTCGAGTATGCACAGAACTCCCTCAGACAAGCTACCAAGAATCTCACCCCTTTCCAGTGCATACTCTGTTACCAACCCCCATTGTTCCCCTGGACAGGGGAACCATCGGAAGTATCATCCATTAATCATTTGTTCCAGGAGAGTGAAAGAGTTCGGGACTCATCAACACCTCCAAAGAGTGGTAAGACAACATCAACTCTGAGCAGACTCACAAAGAGCACCAACAGCAAATTTCAGACCAGGTCAAAAAGTATGGCTATCCACAAAAGACATCTGTTTAAGAACATCCTGCAGAAAGCTGAGTCCCAGGTTCATTGGCCCCTTCCCCATCCTCAAACAAATCAACCCGGTCACATACAAATTAAAACTGCCACCACAATACCGCATCCACCCCACATTTCACGTATCACTGCTTAAACCATTTCACTCATCACTGTCTCCTGTTTCCACAGAACCTGGCCCAAGAGATGAGCCTCCCCCTCCATTGGTAATTGAGGATGGAACTGTCTACTCTGTAAAGGAGATCCTGAGATCCCGGCGTCATGGTGGTAGACTGGAATATCTGGTGGACTGGGAAGGATATGGACCCGAGGACCCGATATGGTCTTGGGTACCCAGGAGTGATATTTTAGACCCCAATCTGTTGACGGAATTCCACACTTCACATCCAGAGGCTCCTGCTCCCAGAGGTCGAGGACGTCCACCACGGCGTCGGGGTATTCAGCCCTCAGGAGCGGTCCGTGGGGGGGGTTCTGTTACGGAAGCACCAGGCTCCACCCACATTCAGCGATCACATTCACCCGAGTACTAATCACCTGCACCTGTTATCATTCAAGTACACTATAAAAGCACACACACACTCCACTCACCCTTTGTCTAAACTCAACCACGAAAACAGACTCATCTCCATGCTATCTCGTTTACCTGCTCCAGTTCGTTTGTGTTCTCCAGTGTGTGTTGTGTTTGCCTCACCTGTATCTCCAACTCCATCGTCATCGCCAGCTCCTGGATTGTTTGTATCATCCTTCTAATACCTGTTATATTTCTCTGGACATTATCTCTTATCATACTTACCTGTTTACATTACCCAACTCTGTGCAATATATATGCCTGTCGGTTAAACTAACATCTTGTGTGTGAGTCTGCATTGCTTTACATCTGGGTTCTTTAAAACATTTGTACACAGATTATAATGAATATAATAAACATAGCTGTTGTTCTTTACAGTCTGTGGTCACTATATTTCATTGTTTTTATTAAAAAGTCAGTGTTTTCATTGTTGTGTGAGGTGTTGAGGAAGTATGAACTCACTATCAGCGCTTGGGCCACTTTCCATAACCCCATAGGGAGGGACCAGAAGATCAGCCATACACTGACGATACTTCTGAAAAACACCAACGCTTCAATCACATATGACAGATGCTACAAAAGACTTAATTAAACATGAAATAATGATCTCCAATCTGTTTAAAGTCAACATGAAACCAAAAAATGACTTGACTGTCTTTTTATGTGCATTCATTATCAGTACACATTATTTTAAAGAATAATTTGTCATTTTAATCATTTTATTAAAATGTAATAACGTGCTCTGTCTCTAAAACAACTTTTCTTTTTGGCTGACATTACTTTTCATGAATTTAATTTCCTGATGAATAAAGTCAAGTCCCACTCTACAAGACCACCCTAAAGACCTGGGGTGGACTCTATTGAGATGGACCAGTATGGAACCACATAGCAACCACCCTGAAGGCTCTAGCTCAATCTAAGGGACGTGTCATATTAGGCGAGTTTGAAAGAAAATGTTTGGATGCAGGACTGTAGATTCTGACTGTCTGCAATCTCTGTAATCAGGTCTGACTGTGGATCAGAAAAGATTATGCTGGTTATAGTAATATTTCTAAATCAAAGATCAAACAGCACACACAAATTAACATGTCACAGATGTCCAGTATGCACCTCTGAAATATACAAACAAAGAACTTATAACACACACAACACTGTAAATGCTATCACAAGAGTAATCTCAAGCATACATAAGCTATTGCCTCATATATGGACCGACAGTCATTAAAAGCAATAGATTATAATTTAGAGATACCAACAGTAAACTTACAAAGGTAGTTCAGCATTTTAGATTTAGCACAGAAATCAAAGCCTATAAAGACAGACAGACAGACAGAAGTGAGGCTTTTCTCTTGGGTCACTACAGGAAGAGAGCAGTAGGGTACTTTCAGGTGCTTTGAACAAAAAGCATCTGCTAATAATAGACACAAGAGAGATTAGAGCCCATTTAGTGTTGGATGAAAGAGCAGAAAAGTCCTGCTCGCCCAGCTAGGTCAGGTAATCTGTTTAAGAGTCCATAACACTCATAAACCCATTGGTACATCCCTAAAGACCATATTCAATATATCATACATCTAACCTGATACAAAACACAAAACAACAAGCTATTGAATACACCACTTTCTGAGACACAATCCAGAAAAATAACATAACACAGATGGATTCAGAAATAGTCATTCTGTGAAATTGGAAAGAACAAAATTGGCTGATTTTATCAGTCACAAAGGTAAATGTTTTAGTAAAGGCAGGTGCCATTCACAAACCTCAGTGACTAATGACACACGCAGCTGGAGGCATTAACCATGGGGCAGTTAACACAGCTCTTCTCTTGTGTAGATGTCATTATTATCCCTGATTGATGCACCATAAATCATCACATCCTAACCCAATATGTCATTATGTTCATTGATAACACAGCAGTGAAATGTCAAAGAGCGAGCATACAGTGGCTCCAAAAATATTTGAACAATTAAAAGTGAATGATTACATGCATAACATCATATTTCATATTTTGCAATGATACTCATGCAAGTGTATCTTAAATAGTGTTTGGGTCAATATGCATTTAATGTCCTGAAACATTTACACAAAAGTGTGACGATTAATAATAATCTTATGTGACCCCATGTCAAACCCTGCCATCAATCAGCACCACCACGGTCAAATGACTCTAAATTAATTGATTTTCCAATCATCTAATAGCTGTGAGTTTGTCTGTAGTAAAAGCACCACAGACTTTAAAGTTCACATAATAATTAGGCTCCACCTCTCACTCATGATTGTATTGTGTAAGGAGTGATTTGTCTTTTTGCACTGAATATGTAGTCATATACAGTTTAGTAAGCCACTTGTGGGTTGATTGTCTGAGAACCTTTAATAAAACTCAAATTTTTTTTCGTAAAGGATATTTTTTTTAAGAATTATTTTTAAATGTAGCGTAAGAGCCAACTCAATGCACCTCACAGTAATGTTGATATTACTTTCCATGTGCACCATAGCTTAATGCTATTTTGCTTTTTTTAGTGTGCGATAAGTTTAGGCTTTTTCTTATGTGTACTATGTATGGTTGTATATTAGTCCATTACTTTTTTTCTAAAGTTCAGCATTGTATGTAAATATCATGCCCTGCCAACAAACTGTTCTAGGTATAAGATGGTATATATAGTCTTTAGATTATGTATTGCAAAGGCTACAAAGCCTTTATTAGAATATTGAATTTTTGTGTGCAGAATAAAAGTTTATACACAAACTTATGGTCTTACCCGTAATGAATGCCTTGCCTATACCATTGTGAAAAGCGTGTCGTGGTTTGGGGACAAAATAGTTAAGGGAAACGTCTCCCTCGTAATTAATCCTAACAGCTGTTCTTGTTTTGCAGTGAGTCAAGAGACAGGTTTAAAACAGGGCTGCAGGAGAACAGAGAGTGTTGGGTAAGCAAGCTGAGGAGGAGACGAAACCGGAGGAATTCCGTTTTTTATTTGTGAACGCTAAAAAGCCCTCATGCTTATTGTTTTTGTGTTTGGTTGTTGATTTTTTTGTTGAAATAAGCGATCAGTTTTATGTTTTGTGACATTTTTAACGCCAGGGAGACAGAAAGTGTCACATATACAGCATAGAGCAGTGTTTATACAGAGAAACAGAGATATAATCACAAAATACTCTTTTAATAAACAAAACCAGAAGAACACAAAACCATAATCAAACCAAAACAAGGACTGACAAGAACAGAACTAAACCAGGGGTATAAATACACATGGAAACTAAACTAGAAACAGCTAAAAAGAATGAGGAACTAAGGCAACGGAGGAGCTAACAAAGAACAAATTAATGACAAAAAGAACCTAAATGTGACATATATGCTAAATGCACTAATGATCTGAATTATATACAAATAGCAATGTAAAATGACAAATAACCCACAATCCCCTACAGCTGTGATTAAAAACTGTGATTGGAGGAGACATGACAGCCCAGAGGTGTATAGTAAGACTGATATACAATTACACACTCAGATACACACCAAGTGCACAAACATTTATAAAGTCTTTATTAATATAAAATAAATGTCATTTGCTCATGACAACTGACTCAAAAATATAATGAAGAGATGTACAATCCCATTAGAAAAGCACACATGCATACACACACCTATGAAATACAACACAAACACACACACGTCCTGTAAAGAGTGATATGAGATATGTCAGAGCTTTGTTTTTAAGTTAGAGGCATTCAGCCTTCACTGAGCACTGAGTAATGAAGCATTTATTTATTCTCAGGGTGGGTGAGTATCTGCAGAAAGCTCTTATATAATCCTCCTCTACACTTACACGTCACTGACAAACTCACAAACAGACACAAAAACAGCAATAATAATCACTATAATCAGGATAATCACTCGATCAGGATAAACTGATCAAGTATAGCCATTTCAGCCATAATATTCAGTATTCTGGGTATTTCTGCTCAAGAATGTAACGGAGATGCCGACACAGCGATATCCATCTGCAGATCTTTAATAGGTATAACAATCAATAGACAGGTGATGGTCAAAAACCAGCAAACAGAGCAGTGTAGATGAGACAGAATCAAAACATAAACAGAGGCAAGGGTCGAGGCAGGCAGCAAGCAATCAACAACAATGTCCGTATCAAATACAAGAGGACGGCAGCAAAAGGTCAGAAACGATAAACAGTCCAAATGGCACCGGGAAAGCAGCCTGTAACCGCTCTGAAATGTAGCACATGGCAATACAAGACATTGCACAGAGTGGTCCTGGGCTTTATAGGGTGGTTGATTGAGAACAGGTGCCAAACAGAAAATCATCAGACCTAGGTACGGGGCCAATGGGAATTGTAGTTCTGAACATAGATTAGTATTCTGGCGAGGGCTCCCTCTGGCAGCCAGAAGGAGGAGGACCGCCGGCCTCCGTAACAAGGAATAAGAGGAACTGTAATTTCAATCAAACAGCCATAATGGCCAAGTAGAATGAAAAATGTCAAACGCAAGAATAAAACACATTTTTCTTTTTTTCTTAATTCTTTTTTTTAATTAACACAAAAGTAACTATTTACAATTTTTATGTTGTTATTTTGCATATGTATGTCTCAATACAACAAACATACAACAAAATGCTTTATTTTACAAACAGTTTTTAAAATGCAAATTGCCACTTAAGGACTTACATGGACATTTTAAGTAATTTCATAAACAAATCACAAAATCGGATTTTTGTTATTAACTTATTTACTGAAACAGTTCAAAGAAAGACAGACATTATTAAAATGTCACGTTTAAGTTTTTTCCAGTATATTTGGTTTCTTTTGTTTTCTCATATTAATTTAGAAATTAATTCATTATCTTGTTAATTAGTTTCTCATTAGCCCTACTTCCTGATTGTTTTCACCTGTTTCTAGTTTAGTTACAGAAGTAGTTGTTTATATTTGTTTTTAGCTATGATGTTTTATGTTCTCCTGAGCCCTGAGCTATTAAAAGTGTATTTTACAATTACCTCAAGTTTTCTTGGATTACACCCACAAACACTGTAACAATATATCTCTGTCATAAAGCTGAATTGTGTGTAAATACTAGGGCACTAAATTTGCTCTGCTTGTTTAAGCATCTCTTTGTTGACCAATGGAAGACAAGGAAGACCTGTTAGAAAATCATTATCTTTACCAGTTTGGCAATATTTGTGGTGCAGAAATGATACACCTCAGGCTTTAAAGAGATCTTATGTGTGACTTCTCATTAATGGATCTTCAGTGCAGAAGATCTCCACGGTAAAGTTCTTCTTGCATAATTTTTTTTAAGGATATTTCTCTTCTCTGTGACTGTTCAATGTTCCCCATCTTTCTTAGAAAGGTCTCAACGAACTCATTTATTCCAGTATAAATAATAAAGTTAAGACTGGCCAGAGTTTTGATAATGAAATCTTTTTTCATCAGTGCTTGGAATTTTTTCATCAGTGCTTCATGCTTTCACACAAGTAAAGCAGATTACTTATCTGCATTAAAGCCGAAAGTGAACATATCAACAGGAAATGAAAGTGTTCCCCACTGAAATAATAATATATTAATAAGAATAAGCTATTGTGAAGCTGGTTTGTGTGAATCAAAGGTCTTAAAGCTTATGAAAGACCAAAGACCACCTGTCTGATACAGCCAAACCACATTTAACATAATATCCAGAACCAATAACAGTGTCCCATCACCATGACAACCATAGCCCGCTTACTGCACAACAAAAATTAGACTGACTTTTGAGACTGTAGGATAATAGAATGTTTTTAGAATGTTTTCAGCATCAGCAGGGCATTAGTGATGATTGGCTGCCTGCTGAAAAAAGGAAGTGCATTTACTAACACGAACTGTGATAATACTATGATGCAATAACGGTATTAGACAATAAGAGGTATTAGTTATTAGTAAAACCATGGTACTTTAAGGTATCGTATGGTACTAAAGGTGAAGTACCATGGTACTTCCAAAATTGTAGTATGGTACCGTGTCTAAAACACTGTGGCTTAGTATTATTTGTGGGGGTAGCTAGCAATGACATACCTTGCAACAGAACCCAGACCCTAAATTCCCTGTTTCTCCCAAACTTAAGTTAATTGTTTATGAAACATTGAAGAAAACTGTATTCAATGCTTGTGTGACAAAACATTCACACTCACTCTGATAGAAGCCAGTAACTAGTGAATTATTAAAAACTTTACAAAATGTTCTGGGTAAAAACTCCAATGAAGTGATTATTATTCAGGGTGTAAATGTATAGTATGTATAGTATAGTATTTGGATGGTCCAGTTGGCCAGTGTTCAATTATCAGAAGATGAACCAGACACCACAAAGAGAGACAGCTTATCACTTTACAGGAGTTCAGTAGCTGAGAATATAGGAAAGATAAAACAGAAACCATTAAAAGAAGTCATTACTCTAACCTAACCATGTCCAGTTTGGAGCCAGAATAATGACACAGCTGAGAGGTGGGAAAGACTCTGTGTCAGATCAGATCAAGATATAGCTGTTTGTTTGAGCAACATTTAAAGTAATATGTGTGGAGTAAATCTAACGCTGCCCACGCCTTAAAAACATTCCTTACATTTAGGCATTTGGCAGACGCTTTTATCCAAAGCGACTTACATTGCATTAAGCGAGACAGAGATGGAGCTGCACTCTGTGGTGATCTTTTCATCAGCAGAAACTACATAAACCACAGAAAACATATAAATACTGCAACACAACCTGGTTCAATGTGTTAAACCACTAAATCTTGGTTACACTTCCCCCAGCAGGACAGAGATTGCAAGCACAAGTGTGAATTAAAAAGTGTACTGACACTTGATATTCAGCACTTGATATCTGTTAATAATGTTAAGTGACATTTCTCTGCCACTAGCATTGCAAAACAGTATTCTTAAACATTATTATCGGCTTTAAGAATACTTTTAAACATCACATAAAAGAAATTAATTTTGTTTATTCTAAGCTTTGTGTGGTATTGAAGTATCAGTCACATCCATTATAAGTCTTTAATTTAAATTATCATTGCAAACATTGTTTAGTTTGTGACATGTTTGTTTGCCACAAATGTTTGAAATGAGCTGGCTGGTAGCAGCAAAGCTTTGACAACAATACACAATTTGCCACCTGCAAACCTTTATTACATATTATTTAAGAAATACTGCCCTAAATCTGCAGTGTTGATTAAAACTGCAGCATCTGTGTTTGACCTATTGCTTAATGCAAATTTGCAGTATATAAAAGAACAGAATTCAAAATAATTGGACAGAAATTAAAACAGAAACATGTGCTTGCCGGACACCCCACAAAAATTGTTCACACTTTTTCTTTTGTTTATATGTGCCAATTTAAGCAAACTGAATTAAATTATGTTAGTGAAAAGACAACTTCTCTTTTTTTCCCTAAAAATCAACCTCAGCGCAGTCTACTGTATTCTCTCTTTCCCAGTTTCTCCCCTCATCAAAAGCTAATACTACTGGAGACTTAAGATAAGAGAAATGAACATCGGTAACACACACACAAGCAAAAGTCACTATCCCACAGCATTAACCTGCAAGTACAAAAAGTTGCGTGTATTGCACCCTGAATACAAAGACCACTGTGGGTATAAAGAGAGGGAGAATAAAGCACACTTCCAAACAGTGACAGGGTCAAAATGAGGAACAGCATCAAGAGGAGAAACAAAAAGAAAGACAGAGAGACAGACAGCGTGAACACTCAAACTTACCTACAACAGTGAGCACCCCATAAGTCAAGAACACTGAAGCAGTCAGGGCTACTCTAGCTGTTTCTCTCTTTAGCTTTTAGTGTCTAATACAGAGAGCACCGTTCAACAGCTCAAGTATTCTTTAGCGTGTGTGTGTGTGTGCCGAGCCAATGAGTGCGTGGATAACAGCCTTGATTTGTCTGGGTGTGTGTTAGGAAGAGAGCTGATGTAGTAAGCGTGTGTGTGTATGGCAAAATGGGCAGCTGACCCCCCCTTCTTCTTGGAGTGGTTGCTAGGCAATTTGTGTACTCCAGTCATCATTGTCTAATGCCTACTGACTGCACACATGCACACATACTCACAAACACACACATAAAAAATATAGCTTGACATATGTACATTTTTCTTATTTATGGCATGCTAATGGTATCCGGATGTTTCTCAATAATTCAGTGCTTTTATTTTATTTACTATGAACACAGTCACAGAAACAAAGTGAAAGACTCTTACTGACCACTAAGACCACTTATTAATGTACTAGTGTAATATATAAGACACTGACTGTTTACAAAACAATCTTTAGGTCAGATCTCCAAAAAGTCAGCTGATGGATTGATTTCATGACAGATAGTGAAATTATCTCAGGTTAAATCAAATCAAATCAAATCACTTTTATTGTCACATCACCACAGCACTTGTGCCTAGGTGAGTGAAATTCTTAGGAGCGTGCTCCAGACAGTGCAGATACAATTAACATTTAGACAGGTTAGACAGACAGGTTTGTACGGAGACAATGTGCAATATAAACATACATACATACATACATACTCAGACATGTTTACAAGTTAAAGAGATGTGCAAAAGAGGTATTATACATGAAATTGTGCAAAGGGAGATTGGGGAGAACAGCACATAGTGCAAAGGAATGTAGTGCAAGATAAACATATGTATTTGCATTCATGTATGTAATGTGTGCATAAGTCCAGTGATAGGTAATAAAGTGCAGTGCTGTTAGGTGTAATGACTCTGATTGTTCATTAGCCTGATAGCCGTA
>JAZGTI010005125.1:0-26219 GCA_036877585.1 Botia kubotai | reverse complement strand
CGGGCTAGCAAAATGTATCTTATAAAGAGGAAAAGTGTATTGCAATGCTTTTGCATTCTCTCACAAATTTGGTCGGGTAATTATGTTGTATGTCATTTTGCCAGCCCTGTACTGTAACCCCTCCACAACCAGCTACTGTCCAGTGCTGACACTCCAGCACAATGCAAACAGACTTGACACAATACTCTATACATTTATTAAGATAAAGTATAACTATATGTTAATCATGACTGAAATTGCAAAAATAACCCTGTGAGCTTTAGGACTGACTAGTTACATAATTGTCATACAGAAACCCAAACGGTCTGCAAAAAATTCAATGTTCAGACCTTACAGTACGCTTTCATTAAACATTTATTCATGTTTTAAGGTTGGTCCAGTGTGTGTACAAGAGAACTATATTTTACATCTACACCGGCAGCGACGCGTCAAATCATAACGCTGATCATTAATCAGCGCGCTGTCTCCATAATAACGCACTGGACGCAGATATTAGTTGCTTAGTGGGAACATTCTAGTTTTGTGTCGTCGCTAGCTGAACTAACGGTGGGTAATATCGAGCTAAGAGCATCAAACTATTAAACTGGTAAAGTAACTGTTTTAAAGTCAAACGCTTCACATCTAAACACAGAGCGGCCAAACGCGCGCGTAATGCTGACGCACTGACCGGAGAGACCGACGGACGCAGCGACCTCCCTCCACGCTTTCGCCCTCCTCTCAGAACTGCGATAATCGTGAAACGACACGTTATAAAGCACCGGGAACGCGTAGACGGTCTGAATTAATTTCTCCGTCACGGCCATTGAGTTTAATGAGTTGCTCCAGGGACGCGTCAAACGAAGCTGATAGCGGAATTAACCAGACGCGTCAAAAGTGCGCGACTCGCGTCTCTTCAGCAGGAGCTGAACGTCATGGCGGCAGTTTGGACCAATAACATTTTAGCGTGGGTGGGACTAACCGGAGCGTCGCGTCATGAATAGAAACTACAAGCGTCAGTCAAAAGTCTTTATGCTGGTTTATTCGTCGACAGCGTGGACCTGGAGATACTGGACAATAATAATAATATCGTTTATCCTGCTTTACTAGTAGTTACAAGCAGTTTTACGTAATGTTTTATTTTTATAGTAATTAACTACAATTGTTAATACAAAATGTAATATAGATGGATATCTGATGATGTTTTTAAGATAATTTAGTTATAGAAGATTTAGTTTTGTCTAAATATAATGTATAAACATTATTTTGTTTTATTTAAATATATATTCCAATGCATAAATCCACAAGTTTAATTTATATATTAGGTTCTGATGAAGTTTAAAGGGCCCTTGGAAGTGATGAATTTGGATTAATCCCTTATCAGGTCAGCTGTGATGGTTCTCCTTTTTCTTTAGCAGGCTTGTTTATCCTGTGTGGAACAGAGGGATGAGCATGAAGCCATTCCTCTGAGAACTGAGCATTTTAATTGTTACAAGATTTAACATTTAGCTAATGAGTCATTTTAGGGTACTGTACATCAATAAAGAATCAACCAAAACCCAGACCTTAAATGTCCTGAGAGAAGAAACAATGACTAGCAACACAAACAAGACTCACAGCTGGCAATCTTCCCAATACATAACGAATCTTTAAAATCATTTCCTTAAAAAACATGCAGAAAAATATTTTTAGGAGCTTCAATACTTTGTAAAATGTCTAAGTGTATTCTCCAGTTTTTATCTGGAAGTGAGAAAGAGATACCCCTAAATACTCTCCATCACAAAGACACAAGTTCACTCATCTTGAAACTCTGCATTAAACATGACCTGCTGGATTTTCATTTTGACTGCAGCTCTCTTCTGGGGTGTGAGTCTCTTCAGGGCAGGAACATAACTCAAGAGAAACAACTGGTCTTCATCTAGAGCTCTGCCCGGTGCTGCTGTCTCACTGCTCTTCACAGCCTCTTCCGTCTGTCCGTTGATGTTTGTGGCTGGTGCTGATGTTGGGAGCAGTGCAGGAGCTGTGTTTGACTGGACGAGGAGCTGACCCTCAGGTGACTGGCAGGTTCTGCTCAGGTCCTGCAGATCCTCTGCTTTAATGTGACGTTTTCTCTTTCTGACATGATCTTCCTTTCTTAGCTTGCATTCTACCACTGCAGATGGAAAGGGGAAAATAATCACTCGTTTAAAAACTTTAGAAATATTATAATTCCCTTATAAGATACAAGACTGTATGGCTCATATATGTAGAAGCACACTTAAACGAAAGCCAGTCTTTACGACAGTCAAAGTTGTGAACACACAAGAGTGTACTACTGTGTGTGATGCAGGCACACATCGCCCAGCAAATAAAAGAAAACCTTACAGAACACGAGACAGAAAATTTCCCATGCGATATTATTAGAGTTTAACAATATTATTGGAGTTTAACATCTAATTGAAAAAAATCAAGTGGTCCACTTTTCATCTAAACACTGCGGTCTAAACACTGCGGTTAAACAACTCAAATGTTGACGCACTGACCGGAGAGTCCGACAGACGCGGCGACCTCCCTCCAAGCGCTTGCCCTCCTCTCAGACTTGCGATCATCGCGACACGACACGTTGTAAAGCAGCGGATACGAGTAAACGGTCTGAATGAGTTTTTCCGTCTCTGCCATTGAGTTTACTGAGCTGTTGCTGAGACGCGTTGGTCGGCTCCTGCTTCCGGAACTGCTCAGGCGCATCAGAAACGCGCGACTCTTTAGTGAAGTAAGGCGTCGCACAGAGAAACGCGCAATTCTTTAGGGAAGCGGGGCGTCGCACAGAGAAACGATACATATGAGAGAAAGCGGCACGGCGCAGCGGCGGGTTCAGGATTGGCAAGATATGCCATTCCAGTTTACATGGAGATGGACCTTAAAAAGACACAATAATACCATAAAATATCTGAACATTGCATAATAAAGAGAACTGGGGAAGAAAACAGAGAAGCCATCAGGCTCAACCGTCATGGCCAGTTTTTCTCTGGCAGTTAAAGCTGCAGTCTGTAGTTTTTGGTTAAAAACTGAGATCTTGATTTATGATTTGATATCAATTTGTTGGGTGTGATTTTGTGACTGGCACTGAAGACTGTTACAGAGATGGCAACAGAAGCATAATGTTACTAATTGCAGCTATAACATCACATTGCTGTATAATACAAATTGGAGAATCTGAGCTGGAGGTAAGTAAAAAGATAATGAGAATATTAATAAAAAGTATAAATTAAATTACAAAGTACACATTGATACCTAGTCAAAGGGGAAACAAGTTCTGATGCCTCCATAACTTTTATTTATGTGTTAAAGGGTACCTCGACCAACCAGTAACAGTAGCCAGTGTGTAGGACTGATTTTCAGCACTATTTTCATAGATACAACTGCACACTTAGTTAGCAAACATAACCATATTATTGTTAGAACAAACTCCAACAAAGATTCATATTAAACAAATCTTATACGTTGGAGCTTGTTTAAAGTTGCCACTAGCCAGATTACATTATTGGCATTAGAAATAGTTTTTATATAAAAAATTAAACTGCACATTCTAAGTTATGGTAAAGACGACATTTTACAACAAAATACATCATCATTACACATTCAGAAACAAATAGTACATTGTTATTAAATTATTATAAACTACATGTCTTTAAACTGATTTTCCAAATATTACTGTTACATTTTCAAGGACTCATTTAATTAAAGTGACAGAATTTGCCAACACAGTTGTACAATGCCCCACAGAAAAAAATCATCTTAAGAGAAAAAGACTCCAGTGTTTATTTCAAACCATATCTGGAGGAAAAGTGTATGTATGTACATGTATTTGTGCAGGTATTAGTGGGCAGCACTGTTTGCCACACAAGCTCAATACATGCTTTAGTTATTCATGGTTGTTCATGTTGTGCTCTTATAACACTGCCATCAACTCACTGAAATCCGTGACGATCACATGTGTATTTACACTGTAATAACTGGCCTAATCTCTTTAGTTAAAATGTGTTCGGTAAGATACTTGTTTAGAGTGTTAAGTGCTCTCCACACAATTGAAGAAGTATTCATTGCTACTGTTGAGCAGCAGGTGGCAGTAAAAACTAATAATCGCTAACAGCTTCTAAAAACATTCAACAAGTTCATATGCAGCTGTTAAAACGTTGATATAATGATAAAAAAATATTTTGTAATATAACTCATTAACCTGTATTAATTGGCTGTTTGCAGTTGCTAAGCGATGTATTGATTTATTTAGACTGCACACAGCAGTCTAACCACACAGCAAACCAGCAAAACAGCAAAACCACACAACACACAAACTGGTGTTTGATTAGCGTTGGAGCTAAACTCCCTCAAGGGGCATGACTGGACACCCCTGATGTCAAAGTCCCACTGTGCAGTTTCATTGTCTAATTTTTCTTTGAGTTGATCTGTATTCAGATTGACACCTGTTACAGCATCTCATTTGCGACACCTTGATGCACATTAACTTGACTGAGACCTGGGACTTGTAGAATCACATCACAGTGGAAGTGTAGATGCTTGGTCTGAAGGGTGCTGCAAACAGCAAAGGGAGCAAAGTGTTCCTGTAGCTCAGCTGGTAGAGCATTGTGTTATTGTGGTATTGTAAAGTGTGTGTGTGTGTGTGTGAGCTGTGGGTTACTACTTGTGACAGTGCTGCAGTTTTGATAATGCAGACTTGATCTGCTGTTTTCATTTTTTGTTTGTACATGTAACAGTCCTTTTAATTGCATAACAGTGTGATGGTTTATGAATCTGAAGTTTATAGATCCGAATCCACTTTCAAATGTTAAAAAATCAGGTCTGAGTTTTTTAACAGTTTGTTTTCAGTGTGAGAAGCTGAATGGATTTAATGTGAATAATGGTTATGTTTGACCTGTTTGTGTGTCTCAACAAATTGTTACTCAATTGCGCAGAACCCCCTGCATCCATCTCCTATGACATGTGCATTGGGGCAGTAAACGGAGTGGTGGATTCATTCTTGCCAGGAGTTACTGTCCCACCCAATGTGAGAGAACAGTTGTTTCTTATGCCCTTCTGAGACCAGAGGAGTGTCTAAAGATGTGTGTGTGTGTACAGTTTCATTGTGCTGTACGAACTGTTCGTATCCTGCGGTACGAACTGTTCATATCCTGCGGTACGAACTGTTCATATCCTGCGGTACGAACTGTTCGTATCCTGCTGTACGAACTGTTTGTAACCTGCTGTACGAACTGTTCGTATCCTGTACGAATGCAGAAGCCCCATTTCACACTGGTTAGTGTGTATCTGTGAATGCATGTGTGTGTGTGCCACAGCTGTAGAGCGACTGGACTACACTGGATGTTAGTTAGCTGGTTACAGCTTGTTTTCTACTGGTTTCTCCATAAAAAGAAACATTGTCACACGGTGAGTGAATGAAGAGCAGGTCCAATAAAGCAGAAGTGAGTGTGGAGTGATTCAGTGCTGTGAGATTTCAGCATGTGTATATTGGCCTTTTCATGTCTCTTTCTGTCATGATTAAATCGTCAGCGCTCTGGTGATGTCAAGAATCCCTGCAGAAAAATTTAGCTGGAAGTTTAAATGTGTGAAGACTGTGATCAGAAGTTCAGATTGTTACATCTTCAATGTCATAGCTAATATACTGACAATCTAATGCTGGTGGAGTGAGTTACTGTAGTCTCAACAGGTTTATGATTTGATTGTTGTTTTATACAGCTGACTTTGTGATGTGGCTTAGATCAGAAAATAAATTTGGCATTGAAGACTGGACATCTTAATAGATTTATGAACATAGATACAAGAATGACTCTATATAAATAGAAAGCCAGCTAAAGCCAATGAGGTATAGAGGCATGAGGCGACATGTTGAACAAACCTTTCCTCAGTTCAGTCCAGGAACGAGTTGCTTTACCTCAATCCACGGCTGAATATGACATAGCAGCCATGGCTAACACATACACATACTAAAAATAATCACTACAGACTAACCCAAACCTTAACACTAAATGTTCATAACAATATTTACTTCATTAATCAGCTTTCCAACCCATTATAATTAGCTGGCTTTTGAACACATTTTTGCCCCTAAACTATAGCTACAATTGAATTTCAATTCAATTGGGTTAGGGTTAGGGTTTCAATCTGTCTATCTCCTTCCTCTTTGAAGAGGGTGTGTGTGTATTTACTACGTTATTGGCATGTTCCCTGGTGTATAGTATAGTAATGCCAGTAAATTCTGGGGACAGTTTACTGGGGACATTTGTTGTCTGTGGAATGTCCCATAATACATGAAATGTGTGTGTGTGTATGGAGTGGGGGGGGGGGGCATCTTTGTACCCAAAAGAGAGCAAAACCTGACAAATCAGAGCAAAACCTTTGTGGATGTCCTTATTTGTAAAAACACTTTCTTTTGTTGTAAAAATGCAGAAAGGGTTCTGTTAGGGGTGGAGTATGCGCTAGGGTTAGGTTATATGTTTTCTAACTAGCTATGTATACAAAAAAAGAAGTGTATGTAACGTTCCCATTTAGATAATGAAGTAAACGTGTGTGTGTGTGTTAATCACCAGGGCTATGACGACAGCCGTAGCAGTTCTCTGCTCTTTGATTGGCTGAGTTTGTATGGCAAGTGGGAGACTGACTCCTCATAGGCGAGCTGAGCAAACCCTGACGCAGAGAGAGATAGACATACACAGACAGCTTGAGCCCTTGTTTTATCTGATATCACAGCTGACATTTAGATCTTTCCTCTCCCAAATACAGCTCCGAGTTCACGGGCCCCTGTAAGCTCAGAATGACACACAACATTGTGGGGGATTTTGACACATCCTTTAGATAAGTGGAAGACATACTGATCGTATTTTTCCAACTGTAAGAGGTACATGTGTAGAAACAACTCAGCGTCTATGAAAACCACTCATCTAGCACAGGATCTTCCAAACGCTGTCCTGGATTTAATCATTTTACACACACACACGATATGTGGCGCTGCAAAAGTCCTTCCATAAAATTCATCTTTGCATAGCAGATGAATCTTGAGAAAACATCACCATGTTTCAGGCCAAAGTAAAAAACAAAAGGTCACAATGGTTTCTTAGTTTGTTGATTTTCTCCAGTGGGTGTATAATCCTGCTTCTGTAAATCTCCCTCCAGCCACATGCTGATGACCTGCCTGTGATTTAAGTCACCTGTTAGACTGCGATTGGCTGGTTCAGATGTCTTTTATGACAGTTGGCTCTATACTGTGCAGATCTTCAGAAGCCCAAAATGTGCATATGAAATGAATTATTGCGTGACAGAAGCATAAAACCCTTCAAATTTAATTTTTTAAATCTTGCACAGGAAACAAGCTTGTTACTGTTGTTCTTAATTGTGTATTGGCAGCAACTTGTGTCTCTGTTTATGAAGAATTATTTGAATATTAGCAGACCACATAGCCACTGGTCTTTGAGTCTATCTCACTCTTATGTTTATGTCTTTCTGTCCCCCCATCTTTACAGGATCTCCTGTGCACAGGCTGACAGTGATTGACAGTTTGCATGTTGCCTCCAGCCGTATTACCTCAAGCCTAAATGCAGCATGACGCTTTAAAATTGGCATGTTACTAACACCTCACTGTGCCAAGCTAGTTATCCTTGCTCCTGTGGGCAGCACCCAGACTTCTGCCGCCATATGACTCACAAACATGCAGAACAGAAAGAATTTGTAGATGAATTGGTGAAATGTAACAGATCAGTGAGGATTTGGGAATTTAAAATGGTCACTGATTTAGTTTTTATATTAATTTTAATTAAAATATTTGATGTTATATGGTTAATCCTGTCTGTATTCTGTTTGGTAACATTTATGTTTGCACACAATTTTATCTAAAGACAGTTTATCTTTTTACAAATAGTCAGTATAAATGTAATTCATAAATGAGTAATTATATAAATAAAAAATAAATGAGTAATTCATGTATTTCGTCATGCCTAGACTACAGTAATTCTTTCAGTGAAGTTAACCACTCATCCATTGATCATCTACAATTGGTCTATTTGGTGTACACATGCATTATAATGTACATCTGTTTGATGTACACATGTAAAATAAGAAAGTATTTTTTTGCAATTGTTAAAGTTTGGTACCAGACATAAATCAATTTTTTCTTATAGGGCTATTTAGCACAGTTATGTTTTGTTGTTTAAATGTTTTGATGGTGTTTGATGGCTCATGTTGAGTGTTTATTAAAACATGAACAGGTTCAGAAATCTGTGTGGCTTACCTTGTTCTCAGGTCAGTTTTATTACACATGATTTAGTTTTTTAAAGAGAGTTTTTTAAAATTATTTCAAGTCTGTGTTCAGCTCCAGGGGGGCAGAAAGCTTTACATCAATATCTGACATCAGAGGTTTTGTATCTGTTGACACAATGCTTCTCTGTCTGAAAACTGGTGAGCAGATGTTGCCTTGTTTGTATAAACACTATGGCAACATCACAACAAATATTCTGATCAAACTGTATGGCATCACCATCTTTCACTGCTACACACTCTTGTGTTCCATATACACCTCATCACAAACTCTCTCCTAGACAACAAGTGAAATGATTGATGGAATTGAAGAGCAGCTCAGATTATCTTCATAAGTGGTTGATAATCTGAGCCAGTTCACACAGTGATATAGATATACCATTGCAGAAGAACTGCATCTAGAGGTCAATAGTCTGTTACATTATTGTTTTAGGTGTTTGTGTGTGATGGGACTCCAAGATCCCTCCACTGGTTCCTGTTTACTGTATCATGTTCATTAAACAGCCTTTAATTAATGCAGTAAGAACCAGAGAAAATTCCAGTATTGTCGCACATTTGTGAGCAACAATTTGGCCAAATAAATCCAAAGTCACATTTCTGGACTTTTGAAGGGGTTTTGCTCTCATTCAGTGACAGATGTGTGTGTGCACCAGGAAAATGAAGCCAAATATCACTATAAAACAAACGACATATGTAACATCTGTTTCAAACCCTAGTGAGCTGTTTACATAGGCAGCAGCCTTTTAAGTCAGCATCTTTACTGATCTTAATACTGACTGTTTTTATTATAGAATAAATAAGGTTTGTAAAGGTTGTATTAGGTTAGATTTGTTTAACTTGGTCAGATGTTGAGTGTGTTGGTAACACATTGTTTTGGCAACATACTATCTCTCTCCATGAGCAGACAAAGTGACAGAGAGCTTTCTTATGTAACCTTTTCCATGTGTCACTCTCACTACAGAATTCAAACGCACTGAGTGTTACATATGTAAGACATTATCCACTGGCCACAAGCCCATTTTATCCAGTTAAAGAGAAAGAAAGCATTTATAAAAATCTGCAGAGATATAAAGCAAACAAGCTAAAGTGCATTATCCTCCAGGTCAAATAAATCAATGAAATTACCAAAAACCTTTAAACCACAATCAGACACACAGATTCAGCAATGAAGATGGCATGAAAAGTGAATGTCAAACATTGTTTAAAAAGGATTAAAGGTTACAGTTCTTTCTGATTTTCACTATGTGTTTAAACTGCTAAACAAAATCATCAGTCATGAACAAAGTTTATGACAATTAATGAATGTCAGGCAATTGTATTTGTAAAATGTTTAATAATATTTGTCTTAGGTGTATTTAATCTTGCTGTTTAAGTATGATATGCAAAACAACATATTCTAATCTTTGCAATAATATCAGTATACAGAGCTACATGTGAATTATATAAAGAAATCAGAAGGCATACAATGTAGTTACGTAACTGTAAAAGCATAAGTGCTAGTGTCCATGGCAACCATGAAAACACAGGCAAACAAAAAAGAAAAAGAAAAAGGAAGAAACAGAATTATTTATAGTAGCCTTGTGTTTTATGTAGTGTGCTCTATGTAGAGTTTTGGTGAAGTGTGTGCTATGGTAATTTCTACAGTGTTTTCTGTAATGTGTTCTATACTTTTTCTATAGTGTTTTCTATTGCATGTTTAGCCAAGAGAACAAAAAAAAAACTAGTTTTGGATCGTAATAGAGTGTGTACCTGTGTGTGTGGGTTTACATAACCATATACTGGGGACAAATTTGTAGCCAAAGGTGAGCAAAACGTACCAAACCTCCTTTTAGGGAGGTCATTATTTGTACAAATGCTAAAAATATAGTTATATATTATATATATAGGTTATATTGACAAGTACATGTGTGAGTGTCAGAGTATGTATTTGTGGGACAGAGAGGGATTAACAGGGAATTAATAAACATTATAAATAGTGTGTTAATGAAAGTGTTAAAGTACAGAGAAGGCTGTGTGAGGAAACTCACACACTCAGACTTCAGTGAAGGGCTTGTAAGCCTGCAGGTCTTGTTTAAAAAGTTTCTTGTGTGTGTGCTTATTCCATTTCTCACCTCTGAAGAGATTCTGGCTATTCTTGTGTGCACTTTCACAAGTTTAGTATGTCGGAACGGCAATAATGGGTGAAAATCATTATGAGTCATCTGCAGCTCTGAGGGAGGGACACCAAAACCATCGTAGTGTGTAAAATGTTGCCAAAACACTCACTGTCTGCCAGCCGCCCAGTCCCACATACATCCCCATCACCACCAACAAACACACTTTCTTGTGAAACACAGATTACACACACACCCTAAACATAAACAGCCTGGATGGTAAATATTTGAAAGTTACCGTCGGTGTTAGCTGGGACAGAATCTGTGAAAACGTGGAGGGGTGTGAAGCTCATAATTACACACACAGTTGAAGGAAAGTGCTGCTGTGTTTAGTCTCATCTGAAATCAACAGTATTGTGTTGTGCTAAGCACAGTAAGACATTACCATGGCTGTGCTGCCCAAAACAAAAACACAGCTGATGACTCCACCTGCATGAACACTCTGTGTGTGTGTGTGTGTGTGTGTGTAAGTGTTTGTAAGTGTGTATAAGAGAGAAAGATGGAGAGTGTGTGTATGTGAGTAATAGAGAGAGTGAGTGAGTGAGTGAGTGAGTGAGTGAGTAAATGAGTGAGTGACTGATAAAGTGTGTATGAGCGAGAGAAAGAGTGTGTGTGGGTGAAATAGTAAGCGTTTGTGAGTGTGTATGCATATGTGTAAGAGAGGGTGAATGAGTGTGTTTTTAAGAGGGAGTGTGTGTGAGAGAGAGAATTTGTGTGTGAAAAAGTGAGTGTGGAGTGAGCGATGGGTTAAGGTTGTGTAGTTCAAACTTAAGTGTTCTGATTCACCACTGTTCATTTGAAATAGACTGAGGCTGCAGTGTTTAATCTTGTTAAATGTAAAATACTCATCTCACATTGCAGCTCAGTATGCAGAGACACATTTAAATTATCTATCGATCATTTTCTTTTGGTTGTTTCTTTGATGTGTCATTTTTTTCATTTATCCAGATGCAAATTGAAAGACTGATACTTAGTTAAGATTCTTTGGGCAACAGTAAAAGTCATGACCTAAAGTAAATTATTATTAAAATGCACTTATGATCATGAATATGATATTTAAAAAAACATGAATATAAAAATTAAGGCATTTCTCTTTGTAGTGTGCCTTTATGTTGGGGCGTCTACTTAGCATTAAATGCCTCATGGCACTCTGTCATATTAACATACTGTGAGGACTTACTTAAAACTTCTTGGTTCCCATGCTAAAATCACACCCAGTATTAGACACGAGCGTTTGCCCTGTGCCTGCAGTCACCAGTGAGCTTGGTCTGACCACGGGCTTGTATATTGGTGCTGGTTATTAAAATGCCCCCAGAACCTTCATGTTGTCTAATATTCGACTGTGCTTAAGAAATTATTCTCCTCTGACCCAGTTAAGTGTTTTTTCAGATCTGTGCCCAGAGGACACTTTAAATATTTAAGCAGGAGAATGAATTATGTGAAATGAGAAAAAAAAACTCTGAAAGAAAAGCAGAAATGAACATGAAGACATGAATCTGTTCTGTTAAAGGATCTTGGGAGAATGAGGTGCAGGTTTGTACCAAATGTAGAATTTAGTTAATCTTTCTAAATCTTAAGAATTTTAGGACTAGTTAATCTTTCAAGAATTAAAAAATCTTGATCATCTTGATCATATTGACCATTTTTTATATTGTAAGAGGCGCCTTCTCTAAATGTCTGATGGTCTGTTTGTGTCATTACAGTTCAGGAAACACTTACATTATTCTTATATAAACCCTGTTATTAATGCAATCAGAATGTTATGTATTAATCTAAAACAGAGTAGCAGTCACTAATGAATTAATTAATAACACACAGTGTCATGCCAATGTTAATATAAAACTAATTTGAACATCTCACAGAAAATCCAATGAAATCCAATTGAAATCCAATTGAAATTCAATGAATCCAATGAAAATCCAATCCAATGCTATCAATTTACTGTGATTGGAGTATCACAAATCAAATAATTATAATTATTTTTTATAAAATATTAAATTACATGTAATTTGCTATTGTATTTAGACATGTGTCATCAGCCATGGCTGTTCTGATGCTGTCTTTCTAGCTAGGTCAGTGGAGAGCAAGGTGGGTCACTATAGGTTTTGGATCACAGCCATTGTCCCAGGGTTCCTATTAATTTAAACATACCACAGAGAGTCGGAAAAGTTGGAATTACATTGTCAGCGTGAAATGAAGTGAAAGTGACATAGTTGTCAACGTATGGTAACCCATTCTTGAAATGTGACCTCTGCATTTAACCCATCCAGTGAGTAGTGAGCACCCACACCCAGAGCAGTGGCAGCTAATACTGCAGCGCCCGGGGAGCAACTGGGGAAAGGTGCCTTGCTCAGTCATTTTCTCCTGGCTGTGTGAATTTAACTGGTTAAAACCGGTCACTATAAACTGCTCAGAAACAGAGACTCTGTCACTAAAACCCTTTTTAAATAGACAGCGAAACAACAACTTTCACTCGTAATGCACAGATAGTTTATACAACATTACATTCATTACATTTATATACCACATATACAACATTACATTCAGATTTACATCCAATATGCAATTAAAATAGAGATGCATGAACAAATTCACGTACATCCAGCACTAGTAGGCATACGATCAATGCATAAACAACAACCTAGATGACGCACTATAATATAAGCATTATTTGTGTTTACATGAATTTACAGAAATGGCCAGTTTTAGCATGAAAACTCTTTGATTGCATACCTTCTGTTCTATTTAACCTACTAAGACTATGTGTGTGTGTGTGTGTGTGTGTGTGTGTATGTGTGCGCGTGTGTGTGGGTCATGGAGGGTTGAGCACCATTCATAGTTAATGGCAAATATCATGAAACATTGTTGTAAGTTGAATTTAACCACTCATATACACACTATAGACGACCTTCTTGTCTTCATTTTTAGGACAGGATGTATGTAATCTGTAATTGGTGTAATTATTATTAAATTATCAAATATAAATAATTTGATATCATTAAAGCATTTTGGCCTTGTCATAGTAATACTGGTCTGAAAGACAGATTTGTGGTGTACTTGCTTATTGATTAATTTTTTTTTTATTAAGAAACAAAGCATTTTTACATATGCTGCTTTAAATATAATAAAAATGACAGTAAAGTGACAGTGAGTATGCATAAGCATCTTTCCTTTCCACAAAAATTACTATTAAAACTATTAAAAGGATAATCATTAATCCAGTTGTGGGTTTGATTCCCAGGGAACACACATACTGATAAAATAGATGAGTTAAATGAATGGTAAGTTGCTTTGGATAAAAGCGTCTGCATAAATGTAAAGACATCTATAGATAAGGGTTATGATATGCATCATACACTCTTCATTTTGAGACCTACAACAAGATGGATAGTCTTACCAAATTAACCCTAAAGTTACTTTGGTTAGGAGTAGATGTAATATTTATCATACAAGACAAAACTTTCTGTAACCTTGATATGTCACATCATCTTCAATGTAGATAGGCGGTTATCTCACAGGCATCTCAAAGCTCAGCGCGAGAGGAGGCGTATCTACAGTCAAGGTAGTTTCAGGAACTGAAGACGAGGGGCGTGTTTTATTGATAACCATTCGAGCAGACAGTCCCACGGTCGGATTTACAGCAGAAAAGGAAACTCAACAGAGAGGACGTGATTAATTTCTACGCGGTTTTACTCAACAGCACGTACAGAGAGACACACGTGTCGCGTCGGTGACCGCACCGCGATCGATGTCATTTTTACTTTGTGATTAATCGCGAAGCGTCGAGACTCTTTTGACACATTGGATGTTTCTAAAGCAGTACGGACCAATCACGCGGGCTTTCCTCACGCGTGTCCACCTATATGTAAGTCTGTCTCTGTCGAATAGTGATTAAAATAAGTGTTTGATTTTTACGGTTATGTTGTGAAATGAATGAGAAAGTATGTGATCTCTGTTTGGATGAAAGTCATGCTGAAGGAAAGCAGAATGTCATTTTCCTCGTTTCATCATTTAATTTACATTGTAGTCAATAGCTTTACTTTACATGTTTGTGTAAACGGTTGTGTTAGTTTTGGGGCAGATCCTATCAACAACTGAAACTGTATACGTTCATTGTTGTGTTATGTTTCGGTTAAAACAATTGTTGATCACTTAAACATAAACATGAATTGAAAATTACCGTATTTTCCCTTTTTCCATTATACATTTTTTTTAAAAACACGCATATACAACCATCGCATGTTTTTCTGTATGTTTTGTAGGTTTTATATTGAATATTCCTGAATGCCAAAGCCTTCCGAATTTAAACAGCTTTGATTCTTTTTTCCCCATTCTGGACTGGGGTGAACATTTAGAGCTCCTTTCATTTTTGATCAAATTATGAGGAAATTGTCTTGCTTTGTCAATGACGTGTAGGATGGGAACACCCTTCTATCATGATGATAGCGTTGCAAACATTGTGCAAATTCCAGATTATGACCAATATCAAGGCCACAAGATGATGGACAAAAAAAACATGACACATAATTTCTCAAACGGTGTGGGCAATACCTCCATCTTAAAACCATTGCAGGGACAAATTGGGAACAATGGCAACATCATTCCAAGCAGCCTCAGTTTGAGGACCAATCTTAACAGCTCGCTGATGTCCTCACCAGACATGAACCTCTTAAAGCTCTCATCTCCAGATCTGGAACACCTGCTTATCCAGTCCAGCCAGGGACTGGTTACTACAAGCCCTGCTCCAAACACATCTACTACTAATCCTTTCATGTACCGAAACCAAGCCACAAACGAACAGGAAGGATTTGCCGATGGGTTTGTCAAAGCTCTGTCTGATTTACACAAACAGAACCAACTGGTCGGAGCACCAGTGTCCCCTTCCTCCTCGATCCAGGGATCCTACCAGAGGAACCTCATGTCTAGTGGTGAAATGCCAATTTACACTAACTTAAGCAGCTACAACCCCAATCAGATATCATCCTCTTACCCAGGCGGGCAGATCGCCTACACCTCTGCAGGCCATGGCTCTGCTCTTCAAGGAAGGGGTCTGGATGCTCCCCAAACGGTACCTGAGGTCCCTCACCCTCCCAGGGGTGACCCCACCAGCTCACCACCTTCTCTCTCACCCATTGACCTGGAAACCCAGGAGAGAATTAAGGCAGAGCGCAAGAAGCTGCGAAATCGCATAGCTGCCTCCAAGTGCCGCAAGAGGAAACTGGAGAGGATCTCACGACTGGAAGAGAAAGTCAAGGTATTGAAGACACAGAACTCTGACCTGGCCTCTACTGCCAGCATCCTGAGAGAGCAGGTAGCTCAGCTCAAACAGAAAGTCATGAATCATGTTACTAATGGCTGCCAAATAGTTGTCAGCTCAGCCAGCATGGCAAAGAGTGGGGAGAGTACCAGCTGTTGAAACAACACATGGTGCTAAAAGGTGGTTTTCAGAACTTCACTCAATCTTCTGCCAGCACTCTCACACTCGTTCTCTGTATGCCTCAACTGTGTCACTTCTGCTCACTGCTGCTGTAATGAAATGACACATTAAAGCAGCAGAAAGTGGAGAATGAGTGAGACAGAGGAAGACCCATCGCGCCTAACACGAGAGAGAGAGGAGCTCCTCTGTTAAGAGACTTTCTGTTTGTTCCTCTGCCAGTTGTAGGACAGATCTCTTAATCTTTAGGAATGCCCTCCTTGATAAAACTACATATGGACACAAAGACACGTTTATGATGAACAAACAAAAGTTCAGTGGACAGTATTGGAGATGCAAGTTACTCATACTAGGAATTCTGCACTTTTTTGCACATTTTTTTTACCAGAGCAAGACTTTGACAGCTCAGCTTGATATGTGATTTTCCACTTTAAAACGAAAGGATCTAAGGATTTCTGTGTTAATATGTGTTTTATATAATGTCTAGCCATGTGCGCTATTATTTGAACATTTCCAAAGGAACATAAAGACATACATATGAAAAGAAAACAATGTTTGGAATTGATGCCCCATTTGTACCAACATTTGAAATTTGAAAATGAAGCACCGCATATCATATCTCATGTATTCTGGTAAGTTTAAAGTAGAAGTTTTTTTATTTAATTGTTACTTTGTCTCAGTAACATCATAACAGCTTATTGTTTGTTGGTTTGATATTGGGCAACTGGTAAATGTAAAAAAAATGCAATAATATTTGAATATTCTGAGCAATTGTTCAGATAGATAAAGATAGCTTTCCTGTAGCTCAGTGGTTAGAGCATGGCGTTAACAACGCCAAGGTCATGGGTTCGATCCCAGGGATTGCACATACTCAATGACGTACTGATCAATGTGTAGTATAATGCAATGTAAGTCGCTTTGGATAAAAGCGTGGTACCTGTTGCCACTTTTGAGTTGTTAAGTTTTTAAACATTAATAAGACTTTTTCAACCGTAATTTCCCATCCTTGTTTACTGTGAGATTTTAAGAGTGGGTTAATAGTTTTTTCTCTATAATCTGAAAAATATTAATGATGTTTAATCTGGAATAATAGTGTGGTTAGTCTTCTGCTGGCTTTTGACAGGTAGAAATACAAGATTCAACACAAATGAAATAGCCCAAACAAAATCAAGATGACATGGAAGTTTTTTCCTTCAATAGCATTTTCCATTTCTTGTGTTTTTGTTATATTATTATTTTGTTAGAATGATGAAGCTATTTTATTTATACATAATTTGTATTTATGTTCTGTGTGTAGAGAAAGAAGCAGGTGGGAATACTAGTGTCTTATCGACACCTTTTTCGGGAACTACATGATTGCACATAAATCTAAAACATTAAGTAATATATTTATTACAACATGGCAAAGTGTAATTACATATGTTTTTAGTAGATAAAAGTACTCTATAGATAGATAGATGGATAGATAGATTTGTGCAACAACACAGTATTTATTTTTTGAAACTTGAAAAATAATTTTGATGTCACATGTATTTTTGTACTGTATTGCTGTGAAACATTTTTTTAAACCAGCAGTGAGTTCGTTTTGCAACGCCTACTGTATGTACATGTGTCCTCCTCAGCAGTTTCCAGTGTATAATGAATCAATTCATTAAACGTTACAACATCCTGCAGATAGATCTGTATGGTACAGACTGCAGCCTCACTCTGTCCTGTTGTTTTATACGTCATTATGGGAGGTGTTGTGTGTTTGACTTTAGAAAAGCTACATTTTAAAATAAATTCTTTATCTTTATCATGCGTTATATAAACTGGAGCTTTGAACAATGTGGATAATTTGAGTTTATGAATCATTTTACTGTGTTTACATTGTCTATTGTGTGTTGTGTGTGAACAAAGCAGTTGCAGATTTTTGTCACCTGTAAACCTGTATTTTAAAAATGTCAGAAAAATGGCACTTCAGTCACTACTCCAAAAGGCATTAGTCAGCTGTCTTTAACATGGATGATAAACATGTTCTGGAGAGTCCCAATCTGTCATCATGCAGGAACCATTGCGTAGGGATGAGCAGGAGAGTATCCAGTAAAGCACAAGGAATGTGTGTGTGGCCCATTGTGAAAGTAAAAGTTCAAGCTGAGCATTCTGTGAATTATAGAGTAATTTGTGTGTTGATTGTACAAACATCTTGCTGAAAGTGGCAGGCTGACAGGAAACTCTGGGCCGAAGTGAAGGTTGAGTGACCTTCTGCTCTTCAGTGGCTTCATCTGTGCTAGAATCAGGGGTCATGTGGGTTTGAAGTAAAAGGGAAACAAGAACGGATGGAAAGTGTGTCATAACTTTATTTCACCACAACACAGTTTTATTAATTAAACATTTGACTCACTTCAGGCCTGTCAGACTACATATATAATTGAACAAAATCAGTTTGTTTTTCCTTATTTGCTCTGCTGATGTGTGTGTGTCGTTTAGGAATGACTAACTCTCCTCTGCTCATTGTGCTGCCCACACGCATTGGTAGGAAAAGTGAGTTTGGGTCAAAGACTTCTATCCGTTCTAAACTTTAGCTTTTTTTAAATTAAAATAATAATGAATCAATATGGCTGTTTATCATTTGAAACTGACTGACTGTTTAGGGTAATTGTTTAAAGCAAGTGAATAAAAACCTCTTGAAATGGAGTTAGTGTCAGATCCTTGCGCTGCATGAGTAACCCTAACAACCTGCTCATCTTAAGAATATAGAGCACCAGTCTGCGTAATGCACACTTAAGAGTATGTGTGTGTATGTCAATGTTTATGGGCATTATGGTGAAGGCAGGAAAGATTTATGTATTGGAGAAGCAAGGAGAGGCTATATGGAACGTAACAATGAAGGCACCAGTAAGGGAGGCAAGGCAATATTTCTAAGGTGCTCTAATCGAAGATTTAATCCGATTGGTCATGCTGAAAAGCATTAGCCTATTAAAGGCATCATAAATCAGAATCAGCTTTATTGTCAGGTATGTTTACACATACGAGGAATTTGTTGTAGTGACAGAAGCTCTACAGTGCACCAGAAAGACAGTAACAAGACAAGACACAGGTAATAAAAACAATAATATACAATATACAAATATACAGTATACAAATATACAAAAAAAAATAGAAATATACAGAATATACAGAACAGAAACAGAATATACAGAACAGAAAGAGATGCAAAGATATGTCAAGGTCAAACAGACATTTTTGGTTTTGATTTTGTCCCACCCAAACTTTTCCAATCAAATCACAATAGTGCATGTGTGTGCCTATAAAAGATTTTCAGTTAAACTGGAAGAACCTGAATTATGCATGAGTAATAGTAAAACTCATTAACATTTTTTCTGTGTCATTTCAAATCTCTCTTTAGTAGGACAGGCTTTACAGAGTCAAACACAAATTTCTCACTTCCGTCACATCTAAATTGAAGGTGTAGCCTTTTCTAATCTTCATTTATAAATTTGGCCGACGCTTTTATCCAGAGCGACTTACAGTACATTCAAGTTATACAATTTAGCAGTGCTGCTAACACAGTGCTTTACCAGTTGAGCCACAGGAACACTTCATAATCTCAGCGATATGTTGCGGATTATATGATCAAGCCTTTGTTTCCAATTCAGTGTGAATATAAGATATCATCTACTGACTGAAAGATGAGATTCAACTAACCCTAACCCTAGGAAAAAGACATATTACTCTCATATCAAGTCATTTATTCTATTAAAAAGCAAAACAGTGAATAAATCACGTAAAATGGCGTAAAATGATTTTATCACATTATGCAGACATTAAACACAGAACAACAACAAGAAACTATTGTGTTTCTAAGCTAATATCTGCTTATAGTTAAAATGGTTTATCAACTGTAAATGTGACATGAAAACTAAACTAGTGATAAAACTGGTAAGGATTTCATAACGCGCTTATAATTGTAATTCGCCACACAAGGCCTCAGGGATGTTTTCTCCTTTTCTTAGCAGTCTTCATTACGATGTTCACTACATGTTCTTAGTTGATGACTTTGTGTTGTTCTATGCCGTTCAGTAAAACCCAGCACATGTATTGTGACATCACTGCCAGATTATCTGGCGCAGGGCTTGATGCCTGTGTTGTGTCATGGAATAAATGGCCCTTGTTCTGGCTGCAGCACACAAAAACACATATGAAAGCGGTTATCAGAAACAAAGACGTCAGCAGCTTTGGCCCAGCTCATGCTGAGATCATGTTCTCAGTCCACATGCCGAATCTGTGTGTGACACGAAGGATGACTAATCTTTCTCTTATTAGAAAGGGAATGGTTTCAGACATGACGTTGAAATGTATGTTTTCTGATGTGGCTACAGTGCTCAGGATGAAACATTTTAAACACATGCAGGATGAGCAGGAGGATCAACAGACTGTGACGAAGACGTGGAAGCGGCGGGACCCATATGCGGTATTTTATTCACAAACACAATCCAAAAACAGGCACTAGTCAAAAACCGGCAAACGGAGCAATGTAGAAGAGACGGGCAAAACAGAAAGACAGGCATGGGTCGTGGCAGGCAGCAAACAATCAGTAACAAGGTCCAAAACAGAAAGACAGGCAAGGGTCGTGGCAGGCAGCAAACAATCAGTAACAAGGTCCAAAACAGAAAAACAAGAGGCAGGTGGCGAAGGTTCAAATGCTAAACAGTCCGAACGGGACCGGGAAGGCAGTCCGAAGAAACGCTTTGAATTGTAGCACATGGCAAACAAGACATTGCGCTGATACGAGTGTAGACCTGGGTTATATAGGGATGCTGATTGGATGCAGGTGGCGAACCGGAAGCTCATCAGTCCGGGGTACGGGGCCGATGGGAGATATAGTCCAAAATGGCGGTTAGTATTCAGGCGAGGGTTCCCCCTGGCGACCAGCAGGAGGCGTAGCGGAAACCTCCGTAACACAGACTAAAACAGTTCACCGGTTAATGTAATAAAATCACTTTGTATGAAGTAAAATCCGACATGTTTATTAAGTGGTTGTTATGGAAATGGAAATGAACAGAAACCTCATATTAACCCTATGTACCTAAAACATATGTAACCCTATGTATCTTTTTAAAATACAGAAACTGACACATTTCAAACAAACTCAATTATTTTATTATTCATTTTATATTTATTTAAAATGTGCATGCCTGGAAGCAAGGAGAATGTTGTGGCTAATATTTTTAACCCTAGCCTCAAATGTGCTTTGAGTTTATCTGAAATGCAGAGAGTAACACAGGAAATGTTCATTAGAATCTGAAGGTGTTTCACAGCATATTAATGAAACATTGTAGCTAAAACGTGACACGCATCTCATCAAAAGTGACATAGATACTTAAATTAATCTATTAATTAGTCCAGAATTAACCATCATTCACCATATCTGGTAAGTCTGATCTAAGGTCTAAATTAAATCATGTGTTAAAACTCCGACACAGCAGCACATTGAAAACCACTTAAAATGCGATAGAAACGCCCTGACAATCACCCACAACATTGCGGAGGTTGTAAGGGGATAAGTAGCTGTAAATCAGGCTTCTGGTACAAATGTATCATGATTGTTGGTTTGGGGTTAAATAATTACTTATACATGAGTGAAGTGCTCCATTTTGGCATTCTCTAAATCCCTTATATGGCATTTATATAAAATAATGTATAACTCAGATTTAGGCCTATTTCTGACCCAAATGTTAGATTCATTAAATGAGCTATAACCAGTCTATAATTTTTTTTGTTTATAAAACATTTTTTAAACTCAATATATAAATGTTGACTCGGAAGCAGTGAATTAAATGGGTTATATTATGCGGTTAGGGTTAGGAAAAATCTTTGTGTTATACTGCCCCCGTGTGGTGCAATAGACAGTGCCACACTATAACAGATGCATACACGATCCGGAAGTTGTCAAATTACGTCTCATTGCGTGCGCGGAGTCTCGCGAAGTGTGTTAACAGGTTTACTGATCCCGTAACAAAATTCAGTGTGTACATATTTCTTTTGATCACGACATTTCCGTTTATCTGATTCCTCATTTTTAACTATGGTGCAGTCCTGCTCAGCATACGGATGCAAAAATCGATACCACAAAGATAAAAACATCTCATTTCATAAGTGAGTTGAACTTTATCAGTGTTTGAATAACCGAATCACAATAAAGTAGCAGATTGTTTTATATAGCTTAATTCGTGTGTGTTTGTGGACTACCTAAACTTAGAGCCAGGAGTCTGTGTTGGTGTTTAGTTCACATATTAACACTCTGATCTTACACATTCATGCTGAAAATGTTCAAGTACTTTGATTACTTGTACTTGTAAACCGGTTTAACTGTTTCACGTATATTGTGCATTTATTATTATTATTATTTTTAAATCTGTGATTGATTTATGAGGTACAATTTATTTTCCTGTTTTAGTGCAATGAAGTACTCTGTCATGTTAAACAGGGACTTTAATTGGAAATCTTTTACAGTTACTTCAATCCTTCTTGAGGTTCAATGTCACAGTGTTGCTGTTTCATGACTTAGCAGTAGAAACATAACCAATCGTTTTGTCATAAACTTGGTAGATTCCCACTGGCCAAACCAGATATGTGTGGGAAATGGGTAGCTGCCATGAAGAGAAGAAACTTTAAACCCACAAAGTACAGCAGCATTTGTTCGCAACACTTCACCAAAGACTGTTTCAAACAAGAATGCAACAACCGTGTGCTAAAGGACAACGCTGTCCCATCACTCTTCACTGCCAGTAAACTACAAATGCAGGTAAAGTGATTTAAATTAAAGTGATGTTAAAATCTCATATACTACGCTTTCCATACAACAACATCTTTAACAAATCTTAAGAGTCTGTGTGTTTGATGACACGGGCAAAACTACACTATTATCTGTAATCTGGCTATTTTGCTACTGCCTTCCCTAACCCATATGAAAAGCAACAAACACAAACTGTGTGTCCAATAAAACTGTCTCATCCTTCAGTACCAGCTTCTTTTTAAAGCTGCATTACCTTGTGACAGATTCATGAGAATAACAGAGCTAAAATGTGTCAATCTAACTGTTAAAATCAGAATGAAATTAAAGATATTGTTTTTATAAGTAATGCACACAAGCAGCTTGTTTATCATGTTCTTTCATGACTAACCCTCCTCAGCTGACTTAATTTAAACATCAGAATAATTTGAAATGTTGACTGTGGGTGATTGACAGGTAAGTGGGCAGTTCTTTGGAGGACCTGTATTTAGTGCTGACCCCTGAGATGGATGGTAATACCAGGTATAAATGGGACCTGTCTTTAAAATGTTAATTTGGAGCCAGTTTTTGCAGTTATTTGCAGTAAATGCTTTTTTGGACTGCAGAGGAAGTTTTGTGTTCCAAAACTTTCTGTATGTTTTTATTGTACCACAAACTCTTATCTCAAAAGATAATAAAAAACTGTGTCTCAAATGATGATGTCCAGCATTGCTCCCTTTTGCTATGTGCACAGGTATAGATGCCGTGTTCGAGACCAGGCTTTTGATTTGCCATAACGGGTTCCCTTTAAAACCCAATGAACAAGTCAAGTGAGAAAATGCACATCATTTGTCTTGCATTTACAGGCAAGATCTCTGGGAGAAGACTTCATTCTGGACCTCTGCCCCAGTGCTTTTATCTCCTCTGACCACACCTACACAGTGGAGGATGCAGCCCAGCAGAAGAGAAGAATTCAGCAGCTGGAGTCCCAGCTAGAGAAACTGAAGAAGAACCTCAAGACGCTGCAGCAGAAATGTCGTCGTCAGGAGCGGCAGCTAAAATGTTTCAAAGCCATCAGTGATTTCCACAAAGCTGGAAACCAATTGTCGCTAGGAGAAAGTTATGTGATTTTGCCCAAAAAGATGTACAACATCCTGAAAGGAATAGAAACCATTGGAGCATTGTGAGAGAACCTGACGATGATCTCGTACTCTTGTTTCAGTATGACTGCTTTGTTTTGTTTTCCTTTTGGTTGTAAATCACATATTCTGAATGGCTCTGCACAAGATGTTTTTTGAAATTGAAAAATAAAAAATAATATAGTGATGATAACAACAGATGGCAGTAAGTGCAAAGTGTGTGTTTCAAACTTCAGGTGGTGGAGAATAGGTGTGGTCATCTGGTCTACTATAAATTCTATGATGTCTTTGCACATGAGGGACGTGTCGTGCAGTCTAATAGCAGCAGGCACAAATGACCTTCTGTAGTGCTGTGTTGCACCAGGGCAGAATCAGTCTTCAGTTAAAAGTACTCAATCCAACAAGCATATTATTTAAAGCGTGGAAAGTCTTGATCAGCAGTTTGGACATCATTCTCCCCTTGGAACACACCTCCAGGGGGACCAGCTTCTCTCCAATGACAGAACTTGCTTTTCATTTTCCAGGAACCTGTTTTTGCTCCAGTGCTACAGCACACCACACCATAAAAAATGGAACTGGCAACCACTGACTGACAGAACCCTTCCTGTAAGTTGCCACCTTGTCCTTTGACCTGTTGAGTTTATCATTCATGTCGTTCCCAGGTACGTGTACCATTATCTCTACATCACAGCCATGTATACAGGCTAATTTACTAAAACCTTTAAACCTAGTTTTTAATATAGACACTTCAAAACACTTCAAAGCCAAGTGAGAATAACATGACCAAATACATGATACTGAGTCCATGCTGTTATAGCAGGCAACAAGTAAATACAATTCTCAATATCAGATTTGTGTGCAGTGGCTATAGGTCAGTGTTTATTTACCTTTTGAAATATGTTGTTATAATTAAAACTGGTTGGTCTGTTGAGAATTCTGCTGGCTTATGTGCTTTCTGAATGAACAGCTTTAATTTATTTGTGACTAGTACTAATGTGACCAAACTGGTGCTCTAGAAATGTTTTAGTACACATGTGGATGCATATAAAAGGGCTCTTGAGTGGTTGTTTTTCTGATAATAGTTTAGTCTATAAATTTCAGTAATTGTTGAATCAATGAAAGCCATATATGGAAAAACTTTGTCTGGAAAAAGTTAAATCATAGTTGCCTTATGCTTAAAGTGTAATTGTTCATGTGAATTGTTTTAATACAACATTATGAATATAAACATGCTCTGCTCTGTGCTAAAGTGTAAAAGCTTTATAAATGTTTCATTCCTGAATTATAGTATGACAATGTTCATTTGGAAATACATGTACCAGTAAGAGTTTATATTGTTGTGTGGATTTGGCAGATAGAAGCGTTCAGAATGTAACATTCAGGGAGTCTGTATTTATCCACTAGATGGCGATCTGTTTTGTTTATTTACTGCATTGGACACTTTTCAGCAATATAAAAGCAAACACGGTAGTATTTGAGGATGGATCTGTTTACAGAGTTAATAATCATTAAACAAAGTGATCACATCACAAAGTGATTTTATCACTAATGTGTAAACTGAATCTGCAGTCAGGAGCTCTCTCTCTTCCTCCCTCCCTCCCTCCAGTGAACATTTGTTTGTGTCCTGTACTGTTGTTCTTTGACTAAGTATCATACATGTTTATGTATTTGTGCATAACAACTGCAAATAAACTGTAGTGTACAGTATGCTGCACTATATGGTTTGAATGTATTAGTTTAATACTGAGCAGTTTATCAATCTATAATTGTTTGTATTGCAGCTTTTGTACTGTAATGTTAGAGATGTTAGAAACCTAACCCTAACTCTAGCACCTCCAAACCATAATATGGTATTGCACCCCCAGTTCTATTGCACCTAGAGAGCTGAAATTTAATATATGTACTAATGGGGTTGCCCCGAGTCGATTGCACAAGGTTTGGTCGCTCTAGCGTAACAAGGTGCCAAGATATGGAAGTGCACCCCATTTCCGGTTGTCCTAAAGACCTGAAACTTGGTGTGTGGTAGGGTTAGGTTAAAGTTTGAGTTAGGGTTAGGTTTAGGGTTAGGTATATAGGGTAAAATGTGAAAGTGCACCCCTATATGGGGGGGTTAGGGTATATAGGCTAAAATGTGAACGTGCACCCCTGTACAAGGGGGGGTGCACTTCAGTTCTGTAGGTCCTAGAGAGCTGAAATTTGGTATATATAGTATTTGGGGCCCCCTGAGTCGATTGCACTTTGTCTGGAGTCTCTAGCGCCAGCAGGCGCCGAGATATGGAAGTGCACCCCTTGTTTATAGAGGGTGCACCCCATTTCTGGTTGTGCTAGAGAGCTGAAACGTGGTGTGTGTACTAACAGGAGTGCCCCGAGTCGATTGCACCAGGTTTGGGAGCTCGAGATACGGAAGGGTCTGTGAGGTTTAGGGTAAGTTGTGGTTGTGGCTGGGTTGTCCAAGTTGAATT
>JAZGTI010005124.1:1267-26220 GCA_036877585.1 Botia kubotai | reverse complement strand
AATTGTTTGAGTATACATTACATCTCAGTCATGTGATCTCTTCTTCTATCTCTCCTTTTCATGCAGACGGCTGTATTCACACCTGCATATGGTTCTGTTACCAACGTCCGGATAAACAGCTGTATGACCACACCACAGGTGCTGCGACTCTTATTAAACAAGTTTAAGATTGAGAACAGCCCAGATGACTTCGCCCTCTACCTCGTTCACGCCAGCGGGGGTCAGCATTTCCATCCTTTTATAATCCTGTTTAAAAAAATGACTTGACTGGGTACTGTATCGCCATCCTGTGGACAGAGAACATTACTACCACAACTCAGCTTAATGGCACATGCATAAATATTATTTAATTATTTATATCAAATACTATCTCTATCACGTACTTTCTCCATCTTTTATTTGACTTATAATTCATGTCTGGCACATAATAAAATCGTTAAAAAATCTGTTAACAATTTTAGCATTATGCTGTGAAGTTTAGCACAGTCAAGCAGCATTCAGATTTTCCTCAGAAATTTGAACGTAATCTGCAATGGAAATGTAAAATCGTGTATTTCTGTTTCAGAGCGGGTTCAGCTGAAGCGTACAGATTACCCGTTAGTGGTAAGAATACTTCAGGGACCTTGTGAGCATGTCTGCAGGATATTTCTTATGGAGCAGGACCTGGGGGAGGAGATCCCCTATGAAGTGAGTGTGTTATCAGATATTTCTTGTGATTTGCGATGTTATTAAAACACAATCTTCAACGTTTTTGGAGATTTTGGTCTTATTGCATTTGCCCTCCACTGCACTAGGTGGCGCAATACATCAAATTTGAGATGCCTGTCTTGCAGAGCTTTATCACTAAACTGCAGGAAGAGGAGGACAGGGAGGTGCAGAAGCTGAGAAGCAGGTAATGTTACACAATATATACATCTGCTGGTCAAATCTGTGAATGCAGCAGAAATATTCTATATGAAATTAGTTAAAATGATATATGTTTTTATAAATAATTGCTTTTCATTGAAGAGTAATATATATACGTACATACATGCATATGTAAATACACATATATGAATCTTTGCAGAATACATAGTCCATGTTATACTTACATGTAGTAGACAATACATAAATGTCCCATATACCATTACGTATACCCATAATGTAGTTTCTAAAATAAAGTTTGCTGTATTTATATTAAATATAAATACATATAAAATATTAATATTTGCTTTATCTGTCTACTTATAAAAAGCCTATTTTTAGTTTTATATTACGTCACGTATAAGGAAATAAGAGTTGCATATAAAAGGATAATATATCATGGACCACAATTGTGGGGTTCAAACTACACTCTAGGGTCGACAATGATGAAAGGTTAAACATTTTATACAGCTTGTCCAAACTTTTATTAGCTTCACTTAATACTATAACAATTAAACCCCCTCACTCTCTTTCTCTTTCTTTCTCTCTTTCTCTCTTTCTCTGAATAGATACAAGTACATGCGATGTGTCATTGAGAAACAGCTGCAGTGTTTACCAGAGGGCTCTACCTGTATGTGAAGACCACCTCTAATGTTCCCTGTAGCACTCATTGTCTCCTAACTTTCTCTCTCTGAGCACACGCACCCTCTTCGTGTTAATGAAAGGGCTCCTTCAGATCTTCTGATGCCTTCCATCTAAACCACTAACCTGCATTGAATTGATATTTGTTACGTTGACAATTTGCTGACCAGTGAAGATGAATGGTACACCTTGTTTGTGTATTTTTCTTTGTGTTGTTTGCATGTTTTGGTGCTATAGAGGATCACATACAGGTACAACAGTGTAAAAGCACATTCCATTAGGCCAGGAAATTTCTAGATTCAGTTCAGACTGGAAATGGAAATTGTAACGACAAGCACAAGGTCACAAAGATAAGTACTGGTGATTGTAGTAGGCATATTTAGTTAAAGATCCTGTGAGATCGCTTAAGGAACGCAGTATAGCAAAGGGCTCATTCCTTGATTTAAATAGCCAATAGGCTTAGTTACATCACAGACAGGAAACATGATTGCAGTGGGAATGGGGGAGGGACATTTACATTCTAGAAGGGCATTTGATTGGACAAAAATCTGTAAAATCAATATTGAAGAATCAGTTTTTAAAGACAGTCAATTTTTAAAGACAGACGTGTCTGCTAAACTTTTAGGAGTACACTAGCATATAGCATATAAGACATGGACTAAAAGCCACAAAACTCTGATTTCATTGTGTCTTTAGGACCTTTGTTTAATCTTTACCGATCAACCAGTCACAAACCGAGTTGTGATTGGTTGATCGCTTTATATATTGGATGTATTCAGAATATATGCGTTCTGAGCCAACCTGTTATGCCGCTTTACCTGTCTAAACAGCAAACATTGTATAAATGAGACATAAAAAATATGTACATATTGACTATAGTGTGAGCTGATTGCAGAACACTTGATTCAGGCTGACCAATGTCTCATTTAGACAGTAATTAAAAACCTGTTTTGTACCAGAAAGGTAAGACTTGTCTGTATGAATTGAATCCATGTTGACTGTGAACATAAAGGATGATGGGGAATGTAGGATCTGAATACTGTTTGAATGTGTATAAATGTGACAAGTACATATTTTGGTACCTAAAAGGACACAGCATGCTTTTAGTTGCTAAGAAATAAGCTAATTTTTTACATTTAGTTTCATTTACACCTATTATTGATTTCTGTGTTGATATCTGGCATGAATTTTGTCTATATTATAAAGCTACTGATTGTAAAACTGAGAAATGATGGTAATTATATTTAAATAAAATGTTATCATCTGATTTTAAAGTGGGATTGACTACAAATCAAAAGAATACATATAAATGATAACATCCAAATAAATAGAATTTAATACATTTCAATTTTTATAGTCACAAATGTATGTGTGCTGAAATGGAGGCGTTACAAGTTTGTAGCTGTACTATTACAACATGTAACTGGGGATTTTATAAATATATATATATATATATATATATATATATTATTCTTGTTAGGGGAATGTTCTAAAAACATTAATACAACATCTAAAATACTGGATGTTTTGAACATTCCTAGAGCTTTCAAAATAAAAGGTTTTTATACCTTAATGAAAATGTTCGTAAAATGTTCTTACAACCTAAAATTCTTAGCTGGATAAGGTAAAAACATCAAAAATGTGTTGTCCTGTTATTACCGATTTAGAAATTATGCAGATTTATCATAACTTATTTTAAATCCTTAAATTTTCCCATAATCTCCAAATTCCTGATTTCGCAAATCCCTATTGTTTTTTGTTCCCACTGTATATTTGTCTTTGTGGCAGCATCTCTTTACTTTTGGAAGCACAACACAGTACCACCAGTTTAAAATCCCTGCATAAATCTCAGGACTAATTGAGTTCTGAATGACAGAATGAATGAGCTTCTCATTAGTTACCTAACCAGTATGTCTGAGGTCATGGAGAGACACTAAGACCACGAGGCCGTCCCACAGTGTGACCCCAAGGCCTAAACGCCTATGTCGAGGTAAATCCATAGACTTCTTAATCCTGTTGATGGATTACATCAATGTTCTAGTCCTATGTCAGTGACGGCATAGGTTTATTCCGCTTGACCAATCAGAGGAAGAGCAGCCAGGTAACGCCACTGTATACGTGTAAATGTGTGTGTTCTGAATCATACAGTCTCTTGCATTCAAGCACTGAAGGCTGGAAAGAAGAACAAAACTTGGAGAGTTGCTCTGAACCGTTGAAATACTGTACCTCTCTTATAGATCCAAATTCAATGTAAGTCAAGCCTCCTGTTTAGTGTTTATATTTTTAATATTTAATATTTTAATTAATTTGTATTTTAAAAACTGAAATACTAAATTATATCTACATAATTACAAAATGCTATATGTAAAATGTAAAAAATTCCGTATTAATTTTTTAAACATTTTATTTATTTCCAATGATGTATTGTTGTATATCATATAATTAACATAAGAATATTAATTAACATTAATTTGCTTTTTCTCAAATTCTGATAATGTTGATATTACTTTAGGGACATAGTCACCTTGTGGATTTTAAGAATTAACAATGTTTGCCTTTGTGTTGCATTTATAAACTTATAGAACAGTTTAAATGAAGAAAGGACTAGAATATTTTTGAGAATACGTGTCAGTTTTAGTCATACAATGAACCAAAAATTATTAGTGTATATTTCTAAAGCTCATCTCACAGATTGGTGGCCTAGATTTTTAATAGAGTTTAGAGTTTTAATCAGTTTAAGTTCAGTATGAGCATGAAAAAACAACTTGATTTGATTGATGATTAAACTCACCATGCAAAAATGCGTTTAACATATCTATTCGAAATATATCTAAATGGCCTTATTCTACATATTCTTTCTTCAGATAATTTATCTTTTAAGCCTTAAGCAAACAGTTCCCCCGATATTTGTCTCAGGAAATAGGACAACAAACTGAAAAAGGGAAAAATATAGGGCTTATAGACATTTTAGTTTAATTTCTTGTCTGTCTTGAAGTCAATCAATATCCCTTCATATAATATTCTATGTCCCACGAGATTATCTCATCCAATACATTTTTCTACACTGTATTCACAAATTCAGATGCTCTCAATCTGACTTCTGTTTCTACAGCATGTCCTCACACTATAAAATCTCCTTGATGGTTTGCCTGTTACTCCTGACAACATTTCCAGCAGTCCGGTCACGTCGGGGTGGAAGCTTCGGGCGTGGTGGTGGCAGCAGAGGAAGCTGGGGAGCAGGGGGTGGCCTTCCACACTATGCCCCACCTGTTCACACTGGAGGATATCCTGGACATAATGCAGGACAGGTAGGCTGGGGAACAAGGGGTGGCCATCCATACCATGCCCCACCCTCTCATACTGGAGGCTCCTCCGGACCCAGTGCAGCAAAGGTAGCAGGGGCAGCCGCGGCTGGAGCCTTAGGGGGCATGCTGATTGGCCAAGGCCTGAGCTCCATGGCCCAGCCTGGGTATGGTCATGGGTACGGGTATGGCGGCTATGGAGGGTATGGACACGGATATGGGCACGGATATGGGTATGGCCAACGCAGCCACGGAGCACATGGTTCTGGGTATTTAGATCATGCTGGAGCAGAGTTCCGGAACGAGACAGATATGGATTACTACATGGGTGCTGCCAGTGCTGGACCTGTTTATAGTTGTTTGATGGTCTTTGGGTCCTTGGTGTCATTGTTACTTGGGCACTTTCTGTCATAGGGGCACCTTGTCACAGGTTTTTGAACTTGTGATTTCATTCCTGGGCAATTTTTTCCATCTCTAAAAAAAGAAATGTATCTAAATGAATTTGACAAAGGCAATATTAAAACATGGGCCAAATGCAATTGTAGCCTAAATGTAAACACAGATAGATTTTGTAACTGAGGCACCTGTTTGATTGCTGCCCTGTAAGTTTCATGTTAAATTGACATTTATATTTAAATTTGTTTGGCAGGCATTTTGAACAACTGCACCGCCTATATTAAATGTGTTTTTAAAAGTTTTTTGCTAAGCGCGTTATGAACACATGCCTGAGTAAGAAGCCTGTATATTTTTAGCGCAAGATGAAGTTTTAATGAATGTAGATTTTTTTCATGATGTTCCTTCATTGAACAGTGATTATTTTTTATCATTTAAAATATTGAATAGGTAGTTCATTATCTGAGGAGATTTTACAAAACTTCATATGTATTTTCTTCCTATGCAAGCAAATATTTTCATTGGTTTCTTTCAAGCCGTTTCACCTTCTCAGTGTTTTACTCTGTCTCTGTTCCTGCTATTTACGCAGGTGAACATCCAAAATAAAACAGGGCTTATGGTAAAATCACATTAACATATTAGAAGCTTGACATAGTGAGTCAGACTAAGAAGAAATCTTGTTAAAGAACTCTAGCACAGTCTACCTCACTTCCGAGCTCTCCAACAAGCACCTTATCCTGTTAAACCAGTGTTTATCAAACAGGAGGCCAAGACCCAATAGGGGGCCTCAACAAACTTCCAAGTGGGCCTCAAGATGACTTAAAATAATTCAAAGTGTAAGACAAAACAAGCATTAAATAAGCAAAAACAAAAAAAATCAATCTTTCTAGCTATGCCAAGAATATTAAATTGGGTATAAATTGTAAGGGAAAAAGAGGTTTCAAATATTGTTGGGGATAATGGGGGGGGCCCTTAACGTCAAAAGGGTTGAGAACAACTGTGTTAAGCCAATAAGATTTCAGTGCTTCTGCTTACACCGCCTCGTTAGATCTGTTTACCAGTGTGCATGTTTTTTTGTACTGCTAAAATAATAAAATATACTTTCTACAATATTTGACTGTACTTTTCCATTTGGTGTCAGTGATATAAGTTACAGTAGAATTATGAGTAGTAATGATGATTAAGGATTATTTTTTGGACAGCAGTCATAGTGCCTCATCACTATGCCTCATCATGAGGCGAGAGAGCAGTCATGCCCATTTTGATATCTAGTTTACAGACAGAATCTGAATCACAGTGTGGGCAGACATTAAATTACATTACAACTAGCCCACCAGAGACCTTATTAGAAGAATTACTCCATGATACTCCATGAGTGAACAATCACTCCATGAGTTTATGCAAATTTGTGTATTAATAATTTATGCAACATTCTAATGTTACAGTGTGAATCACATGAACAGAATGGCAATGAGATTTTTTCTTTTCATTTTGGAGTGAAATGGGAACCAGACATATTCTTGACAGACTCCGTGAGGTGCATCTTAACTTGCTACCAAACAAAGAGAAGTGAGCAATGGTTAAAATGTAACAGTACTGAGATTTTAACCTAATTATGGATTATGCATCTATTCCTATATAAACTTGTTGTAACAATAGTAAAAAAACAAACTTGTAGTTTAGTTTTCTTTAATCCTAAATAGTGAATAACATCAAGTATTTATGGTTATACTGTTTATGTTTATGAATAAAAGCATGTGGAATAGTGTTATTATGTATGGAAGTGACTGAGACACTCCTGATTCCTGTTTTAGTAGGTGTTTAATATGGAGCATCAAGACTCTTCACATTAGCCTGTAGATATGTGAGGAGAGCTGAAGGAGATTCCAGTATCACTGCGGTGCTCATGAATAAATACGAGTAGATATGAATATGCATTGGAGCGCATTAAATCAGCAGGCGAGTTTGGCAATAAATGTGTGTGTGGGGGATTTAGCATTTGGACTAAAACTGAATGGGACACAAAAGACAAACAGAACAGAACGATAAGAAGAAAATGCTGTAAGTCAGATGGGCAAGGAAAATATTTGGCATGCTCACAGCTGAAGTGAGACGAAAATGTTATTAAAACGTTATTAAAATGATTGTTTTTACAGTGTTGCATAAAAAGCAGCAGTACATACAAAAGCTCTACAGAAGCTCTTACTGCCCTGAACAGATGCCCTCTTTCTCATAGAAACACATTCATATTTCCTCACATTCCTAATAACAGTTTTTGTCTAAATATTCCTTGTTAAATTGCCAGTGTGTTGCTCAGCGCCTCCCAGGGTTGTGCTGTGTGATTGTGTTTGTTTTTATACACCAGTGTAGTGTATAAACTGGTGTGTTTCATACTTTCCTTATGTGTTTCTGTCAGTTATGTTGATGATTTGAGCAGGTCTGTATGTGTGTTTTCACAGTCATAAAGAGTTCTGCATATACTGCATTGGTCTTAATACACTTATGTTTATATACTTTTATCTGTGTTTTAAGACGTTTATATGTGTGCATGTGACAGTCTTAAACAGTTCTGTCTGCGCTTGAGCGTTTGCGAACCACTTGCTCTCCCTTGACTTGGTCCACGGCGAGGGTCTCCACCTCTGCATGTGCCCGGGCTGCACCTCCACCCGATGAGGGCGAGCGGTGGATGCGATGCGCTACTCCTATATGCGCAGGAGAGCGATGATGAGGCCCCTCATGTGCGGGACTATTCCTGGGACTCGGGGGCACTGGGATGTGGGCGGGGCTGGGTGGTGTAAGGGGCGTGGTTGAAGAAACAATGGGTGGGATTACAGAGGGGCGTTCCCGCACCACTGGTTGAGACTCTGCAGGGGCTGTGGACTCTCTGGCCTGCAGGAATGGGGTGGGATCTGGCATGCCATCTAACGTATCTCTCAGTACCACCCTGCGGCCGTCTGTGGAACCCAGTCGATACAGCTCTGTGTATTCGGAGTGCAGTGGCTGCGAAAGACTTTTGCGCATACGTCTGCGAGGGGTTTCGGGTTGGCGGATATCCTTATCATTTCCAGAAGGCGCAGGAGTGGGTGGAGGGGTCGGTTTGAAAGAGCCAACAGGGCTAACAGAGGGGCTAACACCTGCCCCACCTCCGGCAAGAAGCCGCTTTTTGGTAGCATGCAGCTGGGAGGTGAGGTAGGCGATGGTGCTGGCTCTCTGCTCTAGCTCTCCAGACAGCACAGCCAACTTATGGCTCTTCAACTTCAGCTCATCCAGGTACTTCTTCTCTCGCTCACGGATGGTGTTCTCCAGCACAGAGATCATGGCGTTCTTCTGCTCCAGGTCCCGCAGGAGCTCTGTGTTTTCCTGCTCTTTAGCCTTCAGCTGAGCCTCCAGTTCCTCACAGCGCTGGTGCAGTTCTCTGCAGCGGGCTTCACCATCATCTTAGAGGGAGAGAAAGAGGGAGAGAGAGAAAGAGTGAGAGAAGAGACGTTAGATACACTTTTCTGAGGGATGCTATATACATATATACAGGGCAGCAACTCATTTTATACAAATATTACATATTGTGATCATAATGTAAAGGCAATTATGCAGCCTCCTATAAACCTTATTTAATCAAACTCTGCTCACTAGGATTTTAAACAGAGTCACTGTAAAAAAATCGAAAATAATAAAATGATATTATTTGTTAGTAAAATAATAAATAATATAAAATAATACAAATAATTCAAACTGGAAAAACATTCTCCAATAGACTATAGAGAGCAGCAGTGAGCTGTGAATTAGATATAAATAAACCAATTACCCCTGAGAAAATGCTAATGGCTATGACACATCAAACCCTTTTCTTATTTAGCAACTCTTTCAGTCCTTTCTCAAGAGCAGACATTAGGCTTTTGACAGAAAGTATTTGTAGTATTAAAAGAGCAGCTCATTATGTCTAGCTCAGCATGGATACTATTGATTTCTCCATGAATTTAGCTGGATATATACACACTGGGATCATTTATAAACATCTATACTGTTTTGCACTGATGTGGTAATTTGATAGCAGAAACTATATATATATATATATATATATATATATATACACACAGGGATAACATATATTAGCCTTATAAATGTCACAGCGTGGATTAAGTGTAAAAAAACATACGTCTGGCAACCAAGTGTATGCATAGTCAATGGAAGTAAGAGACAGAGATGGAGAGAGAGGAGAAAGATCCTATCTCATGTTACTGTACTAATGGAGATGAAGGTTGAAGGAATAGCTCTGTCTGTCTTTACTGACCTTCAGCTTTCAAACAATCTAAACAATGTTACACAAGAGAGAATCTCTCTCTCTCTCTGTGTCTCAGCACAGTGCAAAGTGAAATAATACTAAAATAGTGCAAATGGAATAATAAAATCACAAAACAAATAAATCACAAACAGCAAAATGCAAATAAAAAGTATCTGATATTTAAACATATCTGATATTTTAAACACAAGATTCCTATAATAAATCCATTCTGTTCACTTCACCTGTATTAATGAGGGTCTCATTTCCATGTGATAGTTATTAATCCAGACATGTAGAATGAGCTCATTTAGGAGACTGACTCACTCCTTTAGAAGAGTGATTCTCTCTCTCTCTCTCTCTCTCTCGCTCTCTCTCTTTCATTACCACTTTGCAACAGCCATATCAACTAATGAGGTCACCATCAAATCCACACACAAACCCAGTCATACAACCATAATACAACTATGCAACACACCCCAGCACATTAACCCAAGGTCAAAGCCACAGCTTCAGTATAACCGAGTGTATTCACCTCAAAATATTTTGAGCATACTTACATACTTGATTTTTTACCATGCTGTGCAAGTGTCCCAAAAAAAGCTACCAGATGTCACTCTATTCAGGGTATGACAGTGTAATGATCTGGGCATGTGGCATAATGAGAGTAAAGCTTCTACCTCAGAGCCGGTTTTAAGCTTGGAAAAAAGTATTCCGTATTGTTTGACTACAGCTGTCAGATTAAAAGTGATATTTAATCTTAAAAGTGAGGAGAATATGTGGTGCTTACTGGAAATGGCCTCTAATGTAATTGGGCAAATGGATTTCTATATGAAAATGTGCTTTTGGATGGTTGCTTGTGTTGTGTCTGTAACATCATGGCTATTGTTAGGAACATGAGTGTGTGGCTCTGCAGTAGCAGAGACTATGGCGCAGTCAGCAGGTTACAAATGCATTAACCTTCTGCATTAGAGCAGCATTAGTGTGGTCATTTATAATCTCATTTCCTGTGCTAGACCGTGATCTGGCTCACAGCAGCCTCGTGCAACAACACAAACAACAGTGTGTGTAATAGACGCATCACGTTACTCTAAAACCAATTAATTATACAGCATTATTACACAGCTTTCTGAAAAACTTTATTCTGATTGGTTTAGCTCAGCATGCTAATTTCTTGTTTCTAATGCCACTCTGTGGTCTTTCTTAAAATAATTGTCCCTTAAATAAATATTTTTTAACAAGTATTAAAATTAACCAAAGGGTGATATAAGAACATTTGAAGTCTAGTAACTGTGTGTTGAACACACACTGAGGTTGTTTCAATGGTTTGTCTGGATACTTCATGACTGTGGGAGCTGTCTTGAGCATTCAAATGCCTACAGTAACTGCCTCATCTGGGCATTGTGTGTATTTGGGCTGTGCTATAATATATATTATACAGTTTGGGGGGGTGGAGAGGGTTGGGTGTTGGAGGGTGTTTGCCAGTCCCTGTGTATAGCAGAGGGGCAGGGGAATGTGTGCTTGCTGGTTGCCGGGTTGCGACACACAGCCGGGTGTAAATGTGCGCCAAGGGACAGTGTTCTATCTCTCTCTTTCTTTGCAGAAACAAAAAAGTCTTATTTACAACCTGCTGCAAATTTAGCACTGACAGTGCGCAAGGTGACAGTAAAAAAACTAAAATACTTAAAGACTTAAAATATTCATTTAGCATTTCTGCTAAATATTCCTCATGTGGTACTACTTTATGTCCATCTAGCTGTCTGTCTGTCAGTCTGAAATTTCTCATAACAGGTGGATGTTTTGTTAGAAAGCTAGTTGACAACATCCTAGCAACAACAAATACACAGTTGATCCCCTTGTATAACTATATTGTTCTGACCCCACGCAAGTGTGAACAAATGTGTGTGAGAAATCTTACCGCCTGCATCAGAGCTCCTCATTGTTAGCTCATATGTTAGATCTGTGAAAGAGTATAGGGATTGAACAAGGAACAGAGAGAGAGAGAGAGAGAGAGAGAGATCAAATGTTAGGCTGGCAGCACAGAGCATCATACTACCTTTAAATGACAACATTGAAGATCACTTGACAAAAGACATCACCTGAAACAGGAGAGCAAACACAGAGAGAAACAGAAACACAGGACCAGGAGAGAGTCAAATGGGGATAAAGGAGCATGCTGGAATATACAGTGGCTTTTAAATTTACAACTGCAATCCAAACCTTTGCTCTTTATCGCCATCTCTGTTGGCAATAAAATGTATCTGAAACATAAAATTTATTTTACATACTTTTCTTTAACTATGTTAAAATCAAATGAACCAGACTGATGTTTCCTGGGAAATCAGACCCGACAGCTCAAATTAAAAATCATTAGTATAAGCTGTGAATTGGGGTAAGGTAAGGAGAGTGTTTTGAACACCGATCGCAGATTTAAATTCTATAACAGAATATTTGGTGGCAAATAATGTTGGGCACTTTCGACCGGGCTGATTAGACTACAATATGTATATAAACAAATTAAGTTAGTCAGTCAGTTCTTATAACAAAATATATAATTTAGTTGTGTGTCATACTACTAGTTGCCACATGCACTGGGATGCAAAATATTACGAAAACCAACTTAAGATTTCATAAGCTCAAAATATTAATGTTTTTCACAAACGCATCGCTTTACTTCAGAAGACATTTATTATCCCAATGGAGTCTGGAGTCATTTATTATCCCAATGGAGATTTGGGAAGAGCCGGGATACTATTTAATACAACTAATGAAGAAAGAAAGTCATATACACCTAGGATGGCATGCAGGTGAGTAAATGATGAGAGCATTTTATTTTTGTGGAAACTATTCCTTTAAGATTTTCTAGAAGGTACCAGAGATCTGTTTGATTTAGTTCAAAATGATGTGACAGATAATGCATATGCTACCACACATTCACATGGTAAATGTCCAACCAATCCATGTTTAAATCCAGTTCACATTTCTGATCCAACCACACACAGACACACACACACACAGACTGCTGCAGTTTTGCTGTACTACGAGCATGAACTGCTACATGCTTGACTCTTTGTCTTAGCGTGTGTATGTGTACCTGTGCAATGCTGTTGCAGGCGACGGATCTCAGAATGAAGGCCCTTTAGTGTGTTGGCATGGTCTTGCTGCAGGAACAGCAGGTTCTTCTGCGCACTGTGGAGCTGATTCTCCAAGGTCTCACTCACCGAGGCCATGGTGATGAGATAGTCACGTTCACATGTATAAATAAACTCACTCAATCACACACACACACGCTCTCTCAGGAGACCTGCGAATACAAACACAGAGAATACTGATCACATATACTGACCTATAAACCACAAATACTCACTGCCAGACAGCCTTGTGACAGTTACGACTCAGTTACAGTAAAAAACTGCAGCTAATGAATTAATCCTCTTCTAATTGGGACATAAAAAAGTCAATGTGCTATAGCTGACACAATACATCCTTAATAGTTAAAAGTAATCTTTCCTATAGGTTTGTAAGATCAAGCTGTCACATTTCATCTCTGATGCAATATATGTGACTGTACATCTGTGTGTGTGTGTTTGATCAAGAAACTTTTATTTAAATAGCATACGAAGTCAAGCCAAGCTGGATAAAGCTACTGTTAGATGACAGGTTTACTCATAGATCAATGTAATGGAGTGACAGCTATAGTGAGATAGCAGAGTCACACTCCACACTCTCTCTCTTTCTCTCTCTCACACACACACAACTGCATATGTGGTTGACTCCCCACAGACATAATGACGTTTATACTGATCTAATCAAATTTTCTGTCCCCTTCTACTAACCCAACCCCTAAACCTAACCCTCACCTTTCACTCCAATATTTAATAAAAAAAAACGTCATTTAGTATGTTTCTTTTCCAGCCATTTGGTTTATGAGGACACAGAAAACATATTTACATTGTTATACACATCTTTCTACACACGTTTGTCCTTGTAAACCACATATACCAGTACAAAGACGTGCACATTCCAGCAATCAAATTATGTTTACTCCGGATGTCACAATCCATCCTAATGATCATTCCTGTGTCTGAGAGGACAAAGAGGCTATATTTAGCTAATGACACCATAATAGCTTGACATTACGTAATGCTTTTCAGATGAGGAGAAGAGAGAGAGTCTGTGGAGATGCATTGATCTGAGGTGGTCATGCTAGGAGAGTAGGCTGCTTTCCACAGACACCGCATTGCTCACGGTTTACCATCTGTCTGGGCATTCTCTTAAAGGGGTCATTTTAAACTACTGTTTTTTTCCCCAAAGCTTTGTGTATAATGTCATTCAAGGTTCTTTCGCACCAATTTAGTTTTCCATTGTAATTTTTTACTTTCTATGTTGAAAGTGCTTAAACAAGGGCTGTCTGTTTGCTGGAGTAACACCCCCAGTGCAAAGGCTACATTACGTTGTCACACAAACCCAAAGCAATCTATTAACAAGCAATACAACAAAACTTCAGTTGCTTGTTTCTAACAGGGATTCTTTAGAATCAGAGGGACAGCACAAGAGGGACAGATGATGGTCATAGCTAGAAACAGCACAAGTTCATTGACACCCACAACTCAGCCCTCTAAACCTAATATTATACATCCCCAAACATCTACTTGTACTTAAAACTCTGATGCAAAACTAAAAAAATTCAGCTTTTATCATAAAAAAGTAAATTAAATTAATGTGTGCCTTCAACGTTTTAAGAGCAGCTTTGATATTCTTTTACAAAACTGCTCATATCTCATATGCAGTTTGAATTATTAACAGAAAATAGTTTTAAGGCATGCTCTCTCCTCTGGGCACACTTTCTTCTTTCATGATATTGCACCAGGATAAAACTGACAAATCCAGCCAGTCTGAGAAACAAGGGAAGAGGAGAATACACAGAGATAAGAGAATGCCTCAGGGGTCTAGTGAGTGTGTGCACTGCTCATTGTACTTGACATTCGTTTTGATATATGATGAAAATTAGGTACCTGGTCTAATTGGTGAAATGTGACTATGCATACGGTTTTTGCAAAATGAGAAATATGCTGCCGCAGTACAAATGACTGCAGTTTTCGGGTAAGTGACCACTAGTGTTGCTAAAATGGTCTGAACGCAATTATAGCATGTCCCAAGCATGTCCCACTCGCCTGTCAAACAATGTATTTTTGAAAACGCCCCTGCTCATGCAGATAATCTTGTTCATGTGTTCTGGAGAAGGCGTGGCTTTGAAGAGTGCTCTAAAGGGAGGGTGGGATCTTATGCTTTTCAAAGCTAGCTTTTAATCACGACTTAGATTTAGGCCTGATCCTTACACAAAGGTATGACTTTAAACCTCTTTTTAAATTTTTGAATGCACTGTAAGTGGCTCAGATATTGCTGCGGTCTCGTTTAAGTTAGAATTTTTTCAAACGTTTTGGATCTTGAAAAATTACATTTACGAGTGAACAGAACATAATTTATCATGTTCAGTTTTTTACCTCATCCGCAACGTTCTGCAATCTGCAAAATTTGCTTTAGTGACGCAGTGGACCTTTTATTCTGACACTGCAGCGGTTTAAACCTTTTTTATGTTTAGCATACACATATCCTCATGAGATCAGGATGAAAGTGAGAGAAAGAAGGGAAGAAGTAGCCAGTTAACTAAAACATGGTAGAATTTCTAAAACGAGTTACTAAAATTTGTCTGAGTTTAGTTGGTAGTCAGTGGAACTCATGAAACGCATATGAGCATGAATGAGTAATGTCAATCTATGCTCACTCTGGGTGCGGCACACAGAAGACAGTAGACTCTGCCCTTCTATTTTATTTATTTACTTGCTCTCTTCTCTCCTCATGTGTCCTCTTTTTCTCCCAGTCTCCATTTTGCTCCACTCATACGTCCCCTCACATGACGATGCAAATGCAAGGGAATAAAAATCACGAGCTGGATTTTGAATCGACTTAGCCACACCCCACAGAATTTCAAAATGGAGTCTGAATAGACTTGGCCATGCCCCACTGGATGTCAAAGCAGAATCTGAGTTGAATTGGCCACGCCCCACTGGACGACAAATTAAACAGATTAACACTTCTAAATTCATAAACACATATACTGAAATCACTTCTAAAATCTCTTTTCTTCCATGTTCTTCCATCACGTTCCGCTTATAAAATTATAACATAATCCCATTTCCAAGGCATTTGATCTCTCCTCTAGTTCTGAGCACAGCATACCGAAACAGATAAAGTGACTTTGCCACGATTTCACCTACGTTGGTTAATAAATGTTTGGTAATGCTGAAGATGATACCTAATAAAAGACAGTGACTGATGACCTCCATTACTTAAAGACAGAAAGACAGAGACTTCCAGGCTCCATGGAGAAGGCAAACAACTATGAATAATTTACGAATAATTAAAAGCAAAGAACATAGGGGAGATTGTATGCCTATGATTAGCTGATGTCAGACACAGAAAACAGTGCTTAAAAATAAAGGAATTTCCCAGCACCAACCATGACAATAACTTTAAACAAAAAATTTAATTAGGCATTAAGATTAGACAATTTTCTTTTAAAACTTTTTTTATTATAAACAAAACACTAATAATTATTTCTGTTCTTTATATTGATGTCTCCAAAAGCACTAAAATACATGCAAATTGTAAATATCTATATTTTATAATATCACGATAAAAAAACATTACAGGCAACCTGCAGTATTTGACTTGCACTGTAATATAGTTTATCCATATATTCTATAAAGGTCTTAAAATGTTATTACTAATTAAACTGTAACACACTTAAACATGGCAACATAATTTAACATGGCAACACAAACAAGCTGTTTATCTAAGCATAAAAAGTGGGCATCAAAACACCCCACCATCTGTATACTGTATCCATCTGCTTACCGTTAATAAATCTACCGGAAACACTGCCCATCCTTCAGAAGTGATAATCCATGGCATGTCTGCGTGCTGATAGACTTTTGCTCTGATCTGAATGATGCTCTGATGCTGGTCCCTACAGTGAGTGAGGCCTCCCCGCCCTGCGCCATATGAGACACAAAGAATCCCCCTGACGTTAGTCCTCAACTCGTCCTTTATCTCCATATACCATCTCTTTTGTCCTCCTCACATCCCTAACAACTCTTATTCCTGTCCTCCAAATTCTCTCTCCCTCCTTTCCATGAATAATCTATGAGCTGCAGCGTTATAGGAGCCTCTGTACACACCGGTTACATCCTGGTCCTGATAGTCACTTTATACACACATACAACCAACTATGGGGTGCTCTGGAAAGGACCGACCCTAATGTCACACCCACTACATAGTGTATGATGTAAGCTAGTATGATGACACATGATGCACGCTACAGTGCTGAGAATCAGAGCTGGTTATTACCAACTGAATATCAGTTCGGTATCATAGAATGTTATTACTATAGAAGCCGCTTATTACAAATAAAAACGGGAATGAAAAATAGATTTTTTCGTGGCAACATCTCATTGGCCAATGCACATCAACACACGCACGTGAGAATAAGGATGAGCAGGATCATAAACAGCACCTGCATTGCGGAGAGCGCAACAAATTACCAGTCACGTAAACTACAACTTCTTAAATGAACACATTTCATTAAAGAAATAATCATCAAAAAGAACACAAGACAAAATCGGTGGCTCCAACTTCTTTACTGAAATACAGTGAACATGGCAAAACGAAAGCACGTGTCCAAAACAATGAATCTGTCAATGTTTACGAGCAATAAACAATTTCAAATAACTACAATTTATCAAATAAATGCTTAAACACTATAAAAAGAATGATAATATTTAAATAGAGTAATAGTAAGCGAGAAAATGAATAATGTATATATCAGATTAATAAACAAATGATCTCAAATGAGCATATCAGATTCTACACAACACTCATGACACCAAAAACCAGCATCTTAAATAAGCACTATCAATGTCAATAACATGTTCAATGACACTATTTTGTTAGTTTAAAATGACATCACGATTTCGGTTTATAACGTCCATTTTCAACATCATAGTTACTTTCACAACTGCAGACACAATAATCGCCCACCGATAATACGAGTCGATTAATGTTGTCATCCGTCTGGAAATACGCAACAAACAAACAAGAACCAATATTACAGCAAGTGTTTAGCTGCGTACGAAAATATCGTGGCATTGCAGTTTTATAGATCAATCATTTTCTATTGCAAAGGCTTTTTATAGAAATCACATTGCTTGTTTCTTGCAGGCAGCAGCCAGCAGGTGCAGCTGAGGATGCGATCAGCCCCTCTGCGAATATTCAACGCAAAATGACCCAGTGGACACGTACCTGAAAGACAAGCTGAGCAACAGTATATGTCTGATGGCTAAAGATGGGGCTATGTCTGCTGTCTGGAGGCTTTTCGGGGTTTTGATTCTCCTCGGTGGGGCAGAGTGAGAGAGGGAGAGAGAGGGCTACGTCTCTCATCTCCCGGAGACACAACACTAAATAAAGCGGTGCATGCCGGGATACTGAGGAAAACACGCACAAGCTTCAGCGTTGAAGCCTCTGGCTCAGGTGAGACGCGCGTACACACATTTGCCTTATTAACCTTTTACCAGTTAAAGCTAGATTTAAAACAGATGTTGACTTTTTAAACGGTTATCTTACAGGCTGGGTTCAAATTTAAAGTAATAGCGGTGATTTAAAGTAGTTGGCATATAAACTGAAATACATTTGCCCTGAAGCGTCATCACCATAGAAACAGAATAACGCTTAACGCTTGCCTGGTTTGTTGTCACAAGTTAAAGGAGCTCGGGACTCGTGCTTTGAATTTTACACAAGGGCCACCTTTTATTACTATTTTTTTAAATAAATTATAATAGCCTAATATAAGTGTAACATTCCATAAAAGTAAAAGTTTTGGTAACGTTTTAAAATATTTTTTTTAAATATCTGTAAACTAATGTTATAAAATTATCAAGTCATAAACAGATATTATTTATTGCTAAAGATTAGTGTGTCATGAACAAGTTGTTTGTACAGATTTGTACAAAGTGTAGTTAAAAGTCAAAATCCAAAGTAAATCTCTCTAAAAATCTAAATAACATCTTCATTTGTTCCAGCCAAATATCTACAGAAGTAACTCTATATCAGCTTACACTAGTATCATTTTAAGCACCAAAGTCAGATATAAAAATCTTGATTTTTATCATATAACAATTATTTTATTGTCATATAATAACTGCTTTTCACAAAAACTTAACACCTTAGACATGTGTAAAATCTTTTAGTAATAACAACTGTTCCAACAATTAGCCATTATTTTCATAGTATTGCACAGTTTATTCCTTGACACCACTTATTCCCCTCCATTATGGTAAGTTGATGTTAGATGTTTTTCACTATGCACAAAATTAGGCTTGTTTTGGCCAGTGTGTGAGAGAGAACACGAGAAGTGTCTGCTGGCCAAGATATAATCTCCAAGATTAGTGAAATTATAACTGCCTTCAAGTTCAGACTGGAACTCAACCAAGAGGAACATTCCACAACAAAACCAATTTGTTTGACTGAAGCCTTGGCATTTTGTGAAAACACAGAGTCAAGTGTTTTACAGTCAGATTTCTTCCTTTAGAAAACTTGCCAGTTTCCAGGCCAATTCTTAGTGGGAATCTAATGTGGAATTATACAGTGTGCAGTAATGTTCAACGTTCAAAAAATAGCATCACATAATGAAACGTGCTGCCATAACTAAAATAAGACTGCAAAATGTTACGGCAAACAGCATCGTTCATAGAATGTCCACAAGAGGCCAGTGTTTGATCATTTTCACTACATCTTTCGAAACGTTGACTGACGTACTTTAATACAACTGACCTGTGAATATTTAAACATTTAAATAAATTTTACATGCCCTTTCAGACACTTACAGTATATCCGGTATTGACCATAGTTGTTATATATTAATAACCATAATTAATACCGCGTTTAAACTACACATATAATAATATAGTAAATAATTTAGGGTCAGTATAGTATCAGATCTGATTGACACTCCAACATGGTAGGTGGTGGTATTACACTCGTTTAACATCTTGCCTTAGAAGACGCAATGGTACCAAAGTCCCTATGGTACCAAAGTCCCTAAACTTGTATTGTGAGTGTGATTTATTGGCCAAAAAAGAAAAAAGAAAAATTAAAGATGAACTGATAGCATTTAATAGCTTTTTTATTTTAGTAGATACCACAGTAATAATGTTACCGTGATTTATCGTGGCCCTGATATGTGTAGTGAAAATGTGATACAGTGAGAGTGGAAATATGTAGTGTTTTTTTTTTTTTTTCATTTTTTCTTTTTCCATAGGATAATTAACTCAAGAAGTTAACTTAAACAAGATTAGCTTAAGGCTAGTGAGTAAATACTGTGTTTTTTTGCTGAAAGCTTTTTCATGGAACAAACACATGTTCATGCCACACTGAAGACTTGTATCAAAAGCGTTGTGATGACAACCATACATCCACAACATAAACCAGATTGTGAAAAAAAAATTGCAGCTAAATTTTGGCTCATGTTGTATTTGTTAGCCAGTCAGCCTAATTACAGTACAAAGCAGCTAAGTTTAGAACTTACATTGTATTTAAACTTTGTGTAGTGCATGATTTCTCTCTGTTTTGGACTTTTTGTTAATGTTTAGCAGTACATTAGCATATGGGTTCAAAGCTATTGGTTGTGAAAGCCACAAAATGGGTTTTGATTTCATGGCTCTTTAAATAGCATTTAGCGCATTCATAATATTTAATTAAATTTCAACAGCAGCTGAAGAGCTTCAGTCAATGTAAGATCCTCAAGTCATTTATTTTAACAGATGACATGTCTACACCTACCAGCTGTGGCCATGCAAACACTCATGTAGAAACAAATCACCAACATGTTCAGTTTCCACTTTACAGTTTATCTTTACAAAAATGAAGAGTGGCTATTCCCTAAGCCCAAACCCTCAAAACCCTGTACTGAACAGCCAGAGCAGAGAACAGAACTCTCTCTGTGCTGCTCTCGTCTTCTCCTGTTCTCTCTGCACCACATACAAACACACCTCTCTTCTCAAAATTACATTTGGCTTGGTGAACTCCACAGTGGCCCAGCCACTGTGTAAAGTGAGATGAACCAAACAAGAAATCAATTTTCTAAAAGGCGAGGCAGGAATTTAGGACACTCTCAAATAATAGGCAGTAGCTCTGTGGAATAAATGAAATTATTATCTTGAGAATTTTTTATTTTGAGGTGTTATTGTTTAAAAACTGACTTTAATCTTTACCAGGTTTTCTCCTGACCTGGATTAAATGCTTTTCATTTCTTTATTTGTGAGGTGTCTGGCACAAAGCCCAGAATTTGGAAAGGAAAGAGAGAGAGACATGGGGCTAAGGGCACTCTCTCCTAATGCACGTCTTATCCAAAAGTGGTAAAAGCAAACTCACACCTTATTCAGGATGTTGTACTTTGTGACTTTTGAGTTATGTTTCATAACAGGAACAGGTAGCTATAAAAGTTCAGAGAGGGGAAGGAGGACTCCCTAAATAAAACAGGCAGACCACAGTAAACGTCTATACAGAGGAAATCAGTCTAGTGTTTCAAAAGACACTGAATCACACTAGGGCGACCGTGCATGACGTGGGTCACATCTAAAAACATCAACAAGCTCCTAACACACACATGCAGTGTGGCACTAGTTGAAGACGTACACCTGTAAATGCATTTAGTCTGTTTGAATCCCTGAAGTGATTTCCAGACCATTTGGCACTGTTTTCCAAATATGTCTCAGTCCGACTATCATCAGCTATTTTAGCCACGCAAAAAATGCACTGTTCAGACTACGGCACCTAATCCAAGAGAAAAGACTCTGGTTAAAACTCTTATAAAAGTTTATAGGTTACTGTATATTTTACATTTCCAAAATATAATCCACAGAAAGGTGGCTAAGGCCTTAAACACTTCCAAGCAATAAGTAACGTATAGGAGTGAATTGTTTTGGAGCAGTAGCTAACTGTTTGGGTTGTTTATTTAGTCTGTTCACAAACTAGCAAGCACACACACATTTCCTAAACCATGTTGGCAATTTCCTATAATAGACAGGAAATCTCATAAATGTGTGAGGGTGATTTAATTGCTCGCTCATTCTGCAAAGATAAGTGAAACATTACAAGTGCCACAGTGTAAAACAGTTCCCTGTGAAACAGTGTCCCATACACGTACCTTTAAAAAAACACACACACAAGCCCACTAGTGGGTTACTGTGTTTGCCAGGCCAGAAATGAGGTCAGGTGTGGTTTTGATTCACTAGGAGCAGGTTGTGAAAGGGAACTCAATAAGCATTCAGCAGGATCTGTATGAACAGTTTGGCTGATCTGGATTGGGTGGTGATTCAGGTCTTGAGTCCAGTGCTGGTATAAAGCTCAGAAATTCAATCCCACTTTACTACCCTAATTCTGACTTGCTGCCAATACCATCCATTTTCATGTAATAATAGCCGTATAGTTGTTATTTTGAAGTAGGTAAGGCCAATCACCCCCAAAACATACAGGCAATATAATTTTCCGAAGTTTTTTTCTTCTTTCATTTTGAAAAGGGAAGTTATAATCACTTGGAGATTAAATTGAAAGTGTCATTTATTTGACTGGTTCAAAGCGAGCAGGACTGCCAATGTATTCGCAGCCACTGAATAAAATGGCTGATTTCAACAAACCGTTGCTCAGCAGTAGAGTTACTCAATCTGGCTGCGAGTAGATCTTAAAGTAGACTTTGAAATCTAATTTCTCATAATTTCAAGTGTGCTATTAAATAACTGAATGCTTAATAATGTTTGCTTGCCAAGAACAAAATTACTCTCAGAGAGCAAAATGGAGCATTTGTATTTTATATGATGGTAAACAAGCAAATGTAAAATCCATACATCATGTACTATAGTAAGCAACATAATGCAGCATGCATTTGAGATCCACATGCACACGACACAAAACTGCAAATCAGATTTTTACAATAAATCAGTATTTATGTAAGTCGTGCATATTGCATTTGGTGCCACACATGGTTCATTGTCTTGTAATGCATAGCTGCATGTGTTTAACTCATAAAACACAATCAGTGGCAAAAGTCGGGCACATAAACACATCGGCGAACTCAACTCAAGGGGTTAATCCTAACCATTGAGCTAAACCCTTTCCTCATCAGCAGTCTCCAAAGAGACATCCGTCTATTTCATTAATACCCCTCATCATGTTCAGACCAGATGTTTAAGCAAAACGAGACTCTCTATCTTCCTCTCTCTCTCTCTCTCTCTCTCTCTCTGCTGTGGTGAGGTATGGAAAGTATTTGCTAGGTTCCTCTGAGGGCTGTGCAGCTGGAACACACAGGGAGGAAGCAAAAAAGATAGAGAGATAACACATAAACACTGGAGAGATGGAGCTCGGGAATTATGTGCAAAGACCAGGAAGCTTCAGGGGTGTACAGCATGTCATCTCTGTAATGACCCGTTTGATAATGTATTAGATGGCAAACATACACAATCAAACAAAGTGTTTGTCTCTCATGGTACCGTGCTGTTTTTTCCACTTCATAATAGACAGGATGACAGAGTCAGAGAGAGCTTGAGGAAATGTAGCGTGATGGTAAACAGCTCATGTTTTAAGAACTGATGATTGATACTTTATTGATTAAGGCAGGTTTTCCTTTACGACCCAGATTTTACATTGGACCTCAGGTAATCTGTTTATTGTATGAGAGAAAACAAAAACATAATTAAAATTAAACTCTGATGTTTCTTGTTATTACCAAAGTGTAGAAGGTCTAACAGTATGCCAAATTAATAATAATAATAATACTTAATAAAAAGCAGATGCGTGATTTATCAGGCTAACACATAGAACAAACACTTGCCAAATATTGTATATTATTGTACATTAGGCAAAGGAGGGATTTGGCAAAAAATATAATTTGTCAAAACACCATAAAGTTTGTTTCTACTTAACAACAAAAGATGTGGGCAATATTCTCTCTTTTTCTTTAAACTGATAGGCTTATTTATTTTTTATCCTAACTGTGTGATTGTATGTTTAGTTGCAGTTTATTTGTTACATTCAATAGTTTTTTTATGCATTCTGTGACCACATCACAGTAGACCTGCGAGTTAAAACCACCAGTTTGAAAACAGCAAGATTAGGTTATATAATGGTTGTTGATGTACAGCATTTAGCAGAAACAAACTCATTCTAAACATTTTAATTCTCTTCTGTTAACACAAACTAACAGAGATGGATACTGGTACCATATGCACACCCACTTTCCAGGTCTAATGACTGGTGTTTGACAGGTTGAAAGTAATTGATCTTGGTTCAATAAGAAACTTTATGGACCATGCAGGTGTAGTGGTCCACATCTTTAAGTGCTGACATGTTAAACAATATGGTGTAATGGGGTACACACCACCACCTCTCTGGTGGCAATACACTTCTCAAAATGAGTATGTATGTGTACACAAAGGTATGTAAAAGTCTACAGTATATCTACTGGTCTTCCCCAGCAGCTCAAAAGCCACAATGAATCTTTCAACACAACATACATAGGACAATTTTACAACTGTTAGGACACTGAAGCTCATTGAGTGTCTTAACTAGCCCACATGTCTGGTTTAAGGTTTAAGCTCAGACTGGCACTGATGTTGTTTAAGCTACTCTTTCATGAACAAGCTTAAACTTTTCTTTTAAGATTGTACCGTCAGTTATGCTTGGATTTGCTCACTAATGCAGCTTTTTCACAGAATGTTGTCTTTTCGTCTGTACTATACATCTAAACATTCCAGAAACTTTAAAACAACAGTGTGTTTTAACATAGTTTGTGGCATAATAACACTCCAGCATTCCTAAAATGTAGACATCCAGTGATTTTGCTTTTCTATGTAACAACCTTAATTGGTAATACCAATTCACTTAGATTACGTAATTTAGCAAAACTGATTTGGGCAAATTTTCCAGCCTCTGCATTTTCTTCTTTTAAAGAATGATCTATTAAGAAATATGAAAGCACACATACTATGGGTAATTGGTAGTTTTCCTCTAACAAATTTGCATCAATGGTATATTGCAGTTGTTTTGAAAATAGTCTGTCCCAGCTATGTCCTGCTAATCATGCTACAGCACACTTAAGCTAATAACTTTACTATATCACTGCAATTTTTTATAAATGTTAAGAGACTTTTGTTAATTTTAAATTAATTTGTCCAAATATTACAAATACTGTGGCAGCCTTACACAGCTGCATCAACCAATGGCATGAACTTAGGGAGGGACTATGTGTTTGCCCATTCAACTAAATTCAGAGAAGTTTTTGTAAAACCTGCTTAAAAACAGTCAATATTTTGACATTTTGGTGATGC